>JASANB010006109.1:0-63570 GCA_030248155.1 Sabatieria punctata | reverse complement strand
ATCAAAAACCTAAGCTAATGATTGCTAATATCACTAAGGGGCCGTCCATAAACTACGACGTTCAAAAATACAAAATTTTGCACCCCCCACCCCCCCCTCCGACGTTTGCCGACGTTTTCATCTTCACCCCCCATAAAAATTACGACGTTTGGGAGGACCCCCCCCCCGAAAAAAATTTTTCGAATTTTCGTTCAAAATCTGAAGCTGCTTTTCTGCTATGTATTTACCAGTTAGTTTCACCAATCTTTCAAGAATTTATTTAACTTTCAGTTAAAAAAGAGTCATTCAAATCGGTTGAGATTTGCGGTTGCCACAGTAAAAAATCTGCTGGGTTGTTTTAATCACTCTTGTTCATTCATTGCCAAAATCAGTGTTTCAAATTTGAGGGCAAATATCTCGAGAACCAAGCAGAGCATCTTAACGAAAACTCTACCAATCGATGATTTATTTGTCTTTCATTCAAAAAAGATTTATTCAAATCGGTTGGAATTTACGGTTGCTACAGTAAAAAATCTGCTGGGTTGTTTTTTTGCACACCCTGTACAAATCACGCTAACATACTGTATGTTGTACAACTACAAAAATGTGTCAAAAACCGTTTGACTTTCTCTGCATTCTTGCTTATTCTGCAATCGTGAAACCTTACCAAAAAAGGCCAAAAATACGTCAACGTTTTGACTCAACCCCCCACCCCCCCTCCGACGTTCAGCGACGTTTTTCGGGGTACCCCCACCCCCCTCTCTGAACGTCGTAGTTTATGGACGGCCCCTAAGGAAAATAAGTAGATCGAACTTTTTTCACTAAACGTTCAAGTAGAGTCTAACAATAGTGCATCTGATGTAGAAATTGATGGCGAATCGAATGGTGTATTCGATTTTGATGTGCGCCTCTCGGTTCATGAGTTATGGCCGAAAGCCGTTGATTGACAGTTGGTGGATTTGAGTGAGTGGGCACCATAAAATGCAAAATAGCGAAAAAGGGGTACATTCCGATTTTCAAATTAAGGTGTTAATTCGATGCTAAATAGAGTTAGTTTCTAAAACAACAAATAAAATTCTGTGGCCTTTCAGGTTTAGACCATGAAATCGGTCAAAAACCCAAAAATTTGTGCTTATGAAAGTATAAATTTAAAACTTTCTGGTAAAAAAATTTATTGCCTAAAATAAGTTTATAGTTTACCTGATGCAGAATTTCCTGAGCAATTCAATGGTGTGCTTAGTTTTAAAAAATGTTGTACCGTTCAGAAGTTATGGTCGGGAAACCAATTTTGGCGTTTTCCCATCGTTTTTCAGAAGAGGGTGGGAAATTGAAAAATTCAAATGTGGTTTCTTACTATGTGAGGGAAGGGCTATCCAACGATATATAAAGTTCAAAGATCCAACAAAGTTGGGGCAACTGTACCTATGGGCTCATGAAAAAGTCGGTTATTACAGAAAACCAGTCTTAGAGTACTTTTAGACTGCGTTAACAAACGTTTGTGAAATTTTCGTTTTCAGAAAAAAAATTTTGGGGTTTGGGGGGTTCCAGACGAGCTGGGGGCGCAAAAGCGGGCGAAAAAATTTTTTTTCTGAAAACGAAAATTTGACAAAAGTTTCTTAAAGCAGTCTAAAAGTACTCTAAACCTCCAATTTTTAAGTCCCAATTCCTACTAGTAGGCGGAAAACCAAGACTTGGAAATATTTGACCTAAGAAAAGTGCGAAAATTTTGCGACCGGGACATGTTTGACCTCAATTTTCTCACGCTCCACGGGTCTGGGCAAACAATGCTTCACACCAAACGGTAGGTAATTGGTAGCGCAACATTTTTCTGAAATAAAAAAAACTGGGTTGGGTGGGTTCCAGACGAGCTAGGGGGGCGCAAAGCGGGCGAAAAAAAATTTTTTTCTGAAAACGAAAATTTGACAAAAGTTTCTTAAAGCAGTCTAAAAGTACTCTAAACCCCCCCCCCCCAATTTTTAAGTCCCAATTCCTACTAGTAGGTGGAAAACCAAGACTTGGAAATATTTGACCTGAGAAAAGTGCGAAAATTTTGCGACCGGGACATGTTTGACCTCAATTTTCTCACGTTCCACGGGTCTGGGCAAACAATGCTTCACACCAAACGGTAGGTAATTGGTAGCGCAACATTTTTCTGAAATAAAAAAAACTGGGTTGGGGGGTTCCAGACGAGCTAGGGGGGCGCAAAGGGGGCGAAAAAAAATTTTTTTTCTGAAAACGAAAATTTGACAAAAGTTTCTTAAAGCAGTCTAAAAGTACTCTAAAACCCCCAATTTTCGGTCCGAATTCCGAGTACGAAGCGAGAAATTCGAGTTTGAAGTTTTGGTCCCATAGTTAAGCGGACCGATTTTCGGAAGGCTATATCTCAGCACAGGAGCGTCAGATCCACTAATCCTTTGCAGCTGAAAGATAACTCATTAGTATGTATTAGTGTGCCAACTCACAGCTCTCTAGCTCAAAATTTCAATTTTGGGTCTGAATAGGGCAAAGGGGCAAAACGCGATCTGACCAGAGAACGACTCTTAAGAAGTGTCTATAAAAACAGGTCCACTAGGTGCAGGTATCTGCGCTCTATTCCGATGATTTACCGACAATTAAGAAGTGTCTATAAAAACAGGTCCACACCAACGTAAAGCCTAAGGCACAAAAACGTGGACGGAAATTTAACGAACGTAGAGAGAACCAGTGAACGGCCGACCAAATGAATTGCTTTTTATTCTTCTGCTGCTTCCTACCATTCGGCGCAATCGGTGGTAAGCTATTAAGTAGCTAGCTAGGTAAGTATTTGTGTAGAGCTTGTGTGTCTACTAGCCACACATGTATGTGACAGGTCGGAGCTGGCCTGGGCAGGGGTTCAGCAGGGGTCCAGCAGGGCTCTCGCCCAGACAGGGAATCCAAAATTTAAAAGCTCTGAAGGCCTGCAAACACTACGTTCTTAGCACGTTATATTATTGTAATATTGAGGTTAAAAATCGGTATTAGCCGATTAGCTTTATACGAGCTAAAGCAAGCATAAACTACAGTGTTGACCATAAAATAGGCCTCCATTCCATCGATTTTTCGACTAATTTCAAATGGCCGCTTTTCCGTCAATTTTCAACCCAATAAAAATATTTTTGGGCCAACACAGTTGGTCGAGTGGTTAGGCCACCGACTGCTGTGTGCGTGTGTAGCGAGGCGACTGCACACGTTCACCCCCTCGGCGCGGCCCGTGTTAGTCGCAAAGAGGAGTCGATGGCACGTAGGCTGGCATGTCGCGCGTGTGTCAGCTGAACTTCTAAACGCGCTAACTCACTCCTCTGACCTGGTGTTGTCTGAGGTCGGCCGTCTTATCCGTGCCAATGAGGAATTGGGCGCGCCTCTTGGCCCATCTACACAGCCGTCCCCTGGGGCGTGCGTATGTCCTGGTGCAGCCAGTTTGTTATCGTTGCATGCTGATTGCTGCATCTGGGGCATGGGGCGTGTTGATTGTTCAGCCCCCGTGCCGGGTAGCCTTACCTGGTTAGTTACTAACAATACTAAACTTTAAAAAAAAAGAAAAAAATATTTTTGGCATGATTAGTTTTATTTATTTACAGTTTGTTTTGGCCAAATCCTAGCCTGGTCGACTTCGGTGGCCCGGAGTTATGCTCTATCCGAAACCAACTGGCACCAATGATTACATGTCACGTTTGAACGTAAGTACTGAAAGATTTATACTCTGTTGTTCTGTGTGAACAACACATCGCCCGTCACTGTCGTTCACAACCCGTCTCTCCTACCAAGTCTGCTGCTGTATCAAAGGTTCAACCCAATGTTCGCAGTTTGTATATTCGGTCTCCTCATCCCTCTCAGTCTCTCTTCACTCAACACCGGCCTACAATAGAGTCTCATGTCACTGGTGTCGTTCAATGGTTCAATTCTCGTTATGGCTTCATTTCCCGCTCCGATCTTCAACAGGACTACTTCTTTCTCCCGTCTGATGTTCATCCTTCCTCCTCCCATCTTTCGCTGTGTGGTGGAAAAGTTCAATCTGACGTCGTGGATTGGATGGTCAGCCTCACTATGTAGCGGTAAACATTACTTGTCTCGAAGATCCCCATTCGCTCCTGTTTCCCAGTCGCCTTCTGGCTCTCCCAGTTCTCAAGGTTCCCGCTCTCCTAGTTCTCGTGTTTCCGGACGATCGCCAGGCACAGATGTGGCCAGGGTTCAACGCTCGTCCGAGGGGGAGTGATGAAAGATTTATACTCTGTTCTGTATTCTAACTGTCATTGTGGTGTTTGTTTACGAGTAAACGTGCTTCTTGCTTCGGTACGTATCTCCCCAATGCTTCATTGGAGTTTTCCCAAATTTGCAGGCTAACCAATCCATACATGGACTTACAACCCTGAAGAGGTCACCGTTCTAGCAGAACCGGTTAAAATCTGGCAGATTTTCACTTTCAGTGAACGTGAACATTTGGCATTCTTAAAAATGAGTGTTGTCCCTGCACAGAAAGCACGGCTATACGAACTATTTTATAGTTGGGCCATGGATTATAATCGCCACAACCAAACACCTTAATTTTTGACAAAGTAAACGTCCGCCAGATTTTAACCGGCAGCGCTAGAAAGCTGGGCTCTTCAGGATTTTAAGTCCATATAAAGATTGGTTAATCTGCAAAATTTGGGATAGATCCGATGAAGGGTTTGCGAGATATTGATGTTCAAATTTGACATCTGATTATTCGTGTTAGTTCTTTTCGGATAGAGCCTCAGAAGGCTAGCAGGCTAGGACTTGGCTAAAACAAAGTGTAAACAAATTACAATAATTGTGTCAAAAAATATCTTCCTTCGGTTGAAAATTGATGGAATGGCGGCCATTTGAAATTAGTCTGAAAACTCGATAAGAGGCCCCACCAGGCGGTCTTTTTTTTGTGACCAACACTGTAGCAAAGATGTCCTCTTAAAAACAATGATTTCTTTTAATAAATATCAGGAGTGGAAACGCGAAATTCGATCACCAGGCTTTGTAAAAGCGAATATTAAATTAAACAACCTGATTTCTGAACCAGTTTGTTAGTACTGGCGGCTGGAGCCTGGAACTGGATACAGTACTTGTACTTTGTGCGTGGGCAGACATGGGCAAACGGGGGGCTGAGGGGGGTTGGCCCACCTCAGGCTCTGACCTACGTACGTACCCCAGCCGGCCGCTACCCCGTCAGGAATTTTTTGGAAGAATTTTGTATAGAAAATTATGATAAAAATATGCCTGAATTAGGTGTAAATCAGTTCAGGCTTATTTTAGCTTATTTAAATGAAAAAGAAGCCAAAAATCTTCATGTTAACCAGAAATCGGACTTTTCAGACTTCTTAGCACCTGCTCAGCCTAGTCGATGTCTGGGCGTGAGTAGGGATGGGCACGTAAATTAATTTTCGTAACGCGTAACGTAAATTAAACGCCGATTTTTAATTTACGTTACGTTTAACAATTACCGTAATTAAAAAAATCCGGATACGGAAATTAAACGAACACGAAAATTAAAATTTAGCAATACGTAAATTAATTTCCGTACGTGAATTAATTTACGTTCCTATCGTAAAACAGATTTTTCTGTTGAATCCTGAGCCCACCGCATTGTTTTGTTGTATTATAGGCATATTCTTGGTTGCTACTGAAACATAAATGCGACTTTTAAGGCTAATTTTTCGAAAATTTTTCGCCCTTGTCGCACAGAAGCCCAACCCCACTCTTTGAACTGCTAAACCGGTTAATTTCGGTCAATTTTAGTAAGTCAAAATATCTTGTAGATACGTTTTTGAAGGCTTGAATTTGTCAATATGTTATCTCCCTGTATAAGAAAATAGGCAGAAAAGCCAGGCAACTATATATTCATGTGTAGGTGTTGTACTACTGCTGGAAAGTTCAGGGTTGAAATATAGGTTCAGGTTCAAGTTAAAGCCAACATCGAAATTTCAGGTTCAAGTCCATCTTCTAAAAAACCTGGACAATAGGTTCAGGTTCAAGTCCACCGATATCTCCAAAAACTGTAGATATTTTGCGCTGCTTGCAACTTTTCTGAGCTATAAGCCTTTCTACTGGCAGAAAAACGTACATCAGACTTTACACGGCAGTGTACTTTCGTTTTCTGACAGTTTCAGTTTGAAAATAGGTATAAAAACATGAAATCTTTAAAATTTTGTGCAATCCAACCGAAAATTTTACATAGTTTGCCTTTGAAAATTGTAGTTGAAATTTGAACCTGTTGAGAAAGTCCAATAAAACGGAAAAGGTTCAACTCCGGTTGAAATAAAATAGGTTAAGGTTCAGGTTATAGCCCACAAATTTCAGGTTAAAAACCTATTAATAGATCCAGGTTCAGTCGGACTTGCCAACAGTATGTTGTACATTTCAGAGAAGTGAAGTTACATAGTTTTCTTCACTACTAATCTTATATGTAAGTACTGTCATACGTTTAACCATCAGTGTGCGGTAGGTAGACTACAGTCTGTAGTACACACGTAGTTGGCTAGTTGCTGCGCAGTTACTGTATAAAACCCTCAGCAGCTACAGTAATTCAGCAAAAAAACATACCCACATTTCATTCCTTTATTTTGGTGTGAAGTTACGTAGATTTCAAAAATACGAATGCGATTCCAATCGAACAGAAACAGAATTAAAATTTGCATTGCATTCAGCTCATTTTAGAATTTTTTCCGCGATATTCGATTGCTACTACCTATTAGCGATTTTTGAAGAAAAACGAAAATTAATTTACGTTTGGCTGGAATCTTATTCGTTACGACGTTACGGAAATTACAGCAAGAAATTAAGGGAAAAAAAAAAAAAGAAATTGAATTGTCCGTTTTAATTGTGCAAGAAATTGTCCGTTTTAATTTCCGTAACACGTTACGATTACGGAAATTAAAATCTGGTAAAACAGAAATAACGTGTACGTAAATAACCGATTTTAATTTACGTTGCCCATCCCTAGGCGTGAGTCGCTATTTTCTCTGGCGGGGGGGGGGCAAAAACGAAAAAGGTAAAAATTTCAAAGACAATCAATATTTCAAGTGTTCAATTTCAGCAGCCCGATCTAAACGACAACAAACACCTCTTGTGCGTCTGGCATGTAAACGAAATCCCAACTTGCCTTTTTGTGCCAAGTTGTCCCAAGATGACAGCCGCCTGACGGTATCTACCGTTGCTACGAGAGCTGACCAAAGGTCAATTTCCACTCCGAATCCACCAACTGAAACAAGCCGAAACGCTGTCCCAGTTCGACCAAATCTAGCTAGAAACCGCCAACCTGGTCAAGCTCGAACAACCACGCCGGAGCCGACAGAAGAGAGGACTATGAGAAATACTGCATACAGTACGAAAAAGAATACTACCACTATTGCCTGAACATCCATGAACACAAAATAGAACTGCAACCGACGTTGTACAAGTACTGTCCACTCTACCGGCAATACTGCAACCCGAAACACACCAGCCCACTTCCTGACTTGCCCACCATACCGACAGTGCCGACCACCACCCACTCGCCTTGCATATGGGAATGTGAGGAACCCCACTGCACTCAGGAGTGCAAGTGTTGGTACTATGCAGAGGAAACCTACGACCACTGCGTGCTGCACCCCCAGAAAGGAGGGGACATACCGTTCTTCCAGAACACCTGCCAGTTGTGGTGGAACTCCTGCAAACAGTTCCTGCCCGACGAGTACAAGCACGAACTGCATGACAAATATATGCCGAAAAACAGTTCGTTTACTCTTTTGTTTACTGCATAAGTTATCGCCAAGCGGTTTGGTACGTTGTGTAGCTGAGACAATAGTGTCCTAACCCCACTATTGTAGGTTCCAGGGCTGGATATTTTTCTGAAAAACCTTGGCGTGTTTTTCCCAGGTTTCTCTGGTTATTTTCCGGTTATTTTCCTAAATTGCGGAAAAACTCCAGCCCAAGTTCTGAGTATCCTAAACTGGTTTTATAACTCCTAACTAAGCGTCTTCCTCAGTCTTTGTCTCTGCTCAGTGCCCTTATCCTTTTCTGGGGGATTTTTCTTCACCCATTTCGCCCAGCTTCTCTGGTCCATACTTGGTTCTTAGGCAGAACTTAGACATAAGACACACTGGGGTCCTGGTACTCACAAACGTAGTTGGGTCGTCATTGATAAGGCAACATATGGTGAGCATGAGGCGCTACTGGCCAGCAAGACACGCCTGAGTAGAAATCGTTTAGTTCTGACCGCGCCCAAATTCTTGTGTGGGCCGGGATATTCCAGTGGTTGTTTATTTCCACATTCCAGGCCTGCTGTGTTTTATCGTTGGGGCGTTGGGTCTCCTATCCTGCCGGTTTCTCCCTGCAGTCAGGAATATGCCAATTCCTGTGCCGCCTCAGCTCGACTGGGCAACAAAGCGCCAGGAACCAGCAGATTTTGTACGAAATCACACAACAGATGTTCTTGTTCTATCCCGGGATGTTGTACCTCATCCGGCCTGAGCCATTGTTCCATGTTGGTAGTCTTATCCCAGTCAGCCACTACCTGTCGCTCCGATCCTGCCCTCAATTCCACTCCTTGTGTCAGAAGACACTTGTAGTTTTGTTGCCACTCATTTACTGGCTTTGGCTTGTGTACAGTCTTAATGGCGTAAATGACTTGACTTGACTTGACTCGACTCGACTCGACTCGACTCGACTGGACGCGACGCGACGCGACTCTAGACTCGACTCGACTCGACTCGACTCGACTCGACTCGACTCGACTTGTGACTCGACTTGTGACTCGACTCGACTCGACTTGTGACTCGACTTGTGACTCGACTCGACTCGACTTGTGACTCGACTCGACTCGACTTGTGACTCGACTCGACTCGACTCGACTCGACTTGTGACTCGACTCGACTCGACTTGTGACTCGACTCGACTCGACTCGACTCGACTCGACTCGACTCGACTCGACTCGACTCGACTCGACTCGACTCGACTCGACTCGACTCGACTCGACTCGACTCGACTTGACTCGACTTGACTTGACTTGACTTGACTTGCCTTGACATGACTTGACTTGAGACACAGGATCCCAAGCCATTGTCAGTCTGGGTGGCCCAGTGAAGCCAGGGGCTTTGAATCACATGGGCACTCTCTCTCTTTTCCCACCCACATGATGGCTCTACTGATTCAGGTGGTACCTCCAGCAGACACAGCCAGCATAGGTCTTGAATCTGATGACCGACTGGCAAACCGGCATCTGGATGCATATCGGTCACTGGCGTTGTGTGTGTTGCTGTTCCCTCGGATGCTACTTCTGAACGATCCTCCAATCATCCTTCCTCTTCTGATTGACGTTCACCTGACTCCCCCTTGAGCCGAGCCACAATCGATTGGACTGGGTCAATGGTGGGTTTCCCGGTCATGGCACTCCTCATTCAAACTGCTCATTTAGACGCAGGTGTTTGTCTAACGCATCTTGCAACATCACATGCCATTGGTTTATAGTCCATTGCAAAGACTGTCTCAACTACTTCTGCAGCCTCTGGGGACTCTCCTCTGCCTCGCGGAAGATAGCTCTTGGGCGTTGCTCTACTGTTTCAGTGACAATTTGTTGCATCTCCTGACGCACTAATGTGGAAACTTTGCTAACCAACGCTGTAAGTAAGTAAGTAAGTTTATTTCGCCCAAACACAGAAAAGAACGAAATACAAATGTTGGGCGCGGCATACAGACGACCACGTATGGTCTTATGTTGCCGAAGTTAGATCAAACATAGGCAGGCTACTAATTCTTTTTGTAAATAGACTAAGGGAATTTGAATTGACAACTTCACTAGGTAAATTATTCCATAGCCGGATGGTTCTGACTGCGAATGAGAACTTTCTACAGTTGAGGTTTTTCTTTAACACAGGTAGATACAGTTTCTTATCATGACCTCTTGTACGCATGGTTTTAGCCCATTCAAAATAGTCTTCAAAACGCATATCATTCAGTCCGTACACAATTCGGTATATGTACTGTAAGTCAATGATAATACGTCGCGTTTCTAGAGTCTCCAAGTCAAATTTACGAAGTCGGTGAATATAGAAACCCTGCATTTCATTTTTGTTCAGCCGCAGTGTAAACGACCTCTGGACGCTCTCCAAAACCCTAATATCCTTCACTTTAAAAGGATTCCAGACTGGGGTGGCATACTCTAATTTTGGACGCACGAATGTTTTGTACAATTGAAGCAAAAAATCAGGATTTCTACTACAGAAAGCTGCAAATATCAATTTTGATTTTACTGCAGCCTCTTTTGCAACGTTAAGACAGTGTTTCGAAAAACACAAATTTGAGTTATGGTCCAGTCCAACCAGGACACCAAGATCCCTTACTTCATTAACACTTTCAATTTGATTACCTCTAACTTCATACTGATGTTTAGGATTTGTCCCACCTAGGTGCAAAATATTGCACTTATGCAAGGCAAGTGTAAGCTTTACAGCTTCACACCAATCTAAAATATTTTCAATACACCCCTTAAATTCGTCCAAATTATATCCCTCTTTTGGAAAATTAATATACATTTTACAATCATCAGCAAACATACGTACTTTTACACTACTGTTATCAAAGAGTTTGGGTAGATCATTTATGTATATTAAAAATAGTAATGGCCCCAAACATGATCCTTGCGGAACTCCAGAGGTAACATCAACAGGTCCTGACATTTGTCTGTCGATTACCACTTTTTGTTTGCGTTCACTAAGATAAGCTTTTATCCAACTAAGCAAATTTCCTTTAATACCATATGCTCTAAGTTTAGCACATAAAATGTTGTGGTCACAAGAATCAAAAGCTTTTGCAATATCCATGTAAAAAACCTCAACAAATTTGCCCTGATCTATAGCTTGAGTCCAGTCATTGACGCACAGTAGTAATTGTGTAACTGTAGATTTTTTAGACAGAAACCCATGTTGATTTTCAGAAATCAACCCTTCCTGAATAAGAAATTTTAGCATTTCCTCCTTTATTATTGATTCAATAACTTTACAGGGAACTGATGTCAAACTTATTGGACGATAATTGCCAACCTTAGATGCTGCTCCTTTCTTAAAAACTGGAACTACATTTGCCAGCTTCCAATCACGTGGTACTGTTCCCAGCCTGAAAGATTCTTGAAAAATCCTAGTAAGGGGATAAGCTAGCTGGAAGGCCAGCTTTTTCAAAAAAAACTGACCAAGTCCATCAGGACCCGGAGATTGTTTATTTGGCAGTTCCATTAGACAAGCATATACCCATTCAGGTTTGAATTCAACAGCTTCTAAGGTTGACTGTGTCAATTCTGGATAGAAGTAAACCACTTTGTCTTTGGGTTGAAAAACAGATGCAAAATATTGATTAAAAAGTTCACTTTTAACTTTTTCATCAGTAATAATTTCACCCTGATCAGTTTTGATCGGTGGATTTTTTGCCGGACATTTTGTCTTAGATCTAACAAACTGCCAAAAAGCTCTGTCATTACCTGTTGCAAGAACCCTCTGCTCACTGTCGCGTTCCTCTTCCCTACGTTTTTTTCTTAAAGCTTTAGCAAAATCGCGCGATTTTTGTTTATCTTCTATTGCACCAGTAAGGCGGTACTTTCTATGGGCCGCTTTTTGTTTAACTTCAAGCCGTTGACATTCTCTGGACCACCGTATTTTAGCTTTCTTTGAACTTGATTTCCAAGGAACATACTTTGCAATTAATGGATTTATAATACATAAAAACGCTATCCACATTTCCTCTGGAGTTGTGCAAGGATAAAAAACCTCATTCCAATTTAGCACTTCCAGTGCTTGTTCAATTTTGTCATACCTAGCTCGAAAAAAGTTTCTGACTTTAGTTGTTTTCATTCTGGTGTTATTGAACAATTTTATATTTAGGTGGCCATACATCATTTCATGATCACTAGTGGAAAATGGCTCTAACACAGAGAAATCAATTAAAAGCTCTTTATCGGATAAAAAGAAAAGGTCAAGAATATTTTGGTTCCTGGTTGGACAATGAACACATTGTTCTAATCCACGTGAAAGGGAAAATTCTAAGAAATGGAATTCTTTTGAGTCCACACTTCCATTTACAGTCATATCACTCCAATTTATTCCAGGCAAATTGAAATCGCCTACTACTACTGTGGGCTTGCCCCTAGAAAGGCCTGTATCTAAGAAATTTAGCAATGGAGTCAAGTCAGGAGAGCCTCCAGGAGGGCGGTACACTGCAGCTACCAACAATTTTTCCGATCCGCTCCCACTAATTTCAACCCAACAGCCCTCAAAGCAGTCAGAAACAACCGATGCGATAGGTTCGTATGAATGCCAGTCGATTGGTACCATAACCAATACGCCGCCGCCTTGTCTGCCGCACCGGTCACAACGATAAATAGAAAAAACATCATTATACGGTAACACAGACGATGGTAAATCACCTAGCCATGTCTCAAAAATAATTACTACACTGTTGAGTTTAGAGCTCAGAAAACTTTTAAGGTCGACCAATTTGTTTACAATACTCTGTGCATTAAACGCAAAAATCTCTACACCAAATTTTTGTGCATCTGGGCGACCTTCTAGTTTACCGAGCTAAACTCTTCGCCATCAGACACAGATTCAGTTCGAGCCTTAGAGAGCACCTTAGTTGGCGGCTGACCGTACTTGGGTCTCCTATTCCTACCCGCACCAACGTTTCCGCGCATTTGTCTAGCCTTTTCACGCTCAAGAAACGTCATGTCTTTCCTAACATAAATGCGCTCAGCACCAGATACACTCTGCAATGCTTTAAAACCACCGCCATGCAAAAACATGTGCCTACTGTGAATGTCCGTAAAACGCACTTTCAGAAGTCGCGGCTTGTTGTCCTGTCCTCTCACGCCATCACGATGAACGCCTTCGACGCACGAGTTCAGTTTGAGTCTCTCTGCTGCTTGCTCAACCATCGCTCTGTCCAGACCGTTCTGCTCCGAGTCAGTTTTCTTCTCCTCCGGCAGTCCGAACACAACCAGATTCAGTTGCTTTTCCTGTCTTTCACAGATGTCCTGTGCCACAGTCAGAGGGTCCAGGGCAGCAGACGGGAAGGTAGCGGTCGGGGCAGCCAGTTTTTGACGCAACTCCGCATTCTCCACACGCAATTCAGCCAATTCCTGCTGACTTTCTCGAAATTCCTTCGCCTGCTCCAACTGAGATTGAAGTAGATTAGATACCAGGCCGATCAGTTTGTTTTGGCCATCGAGAACAAGTTCTAACTTCCCCAACAAAGCAGAAACAGCAGGAGGAAAAGGTTCGGAAGAGCAATCAGACGCGCTCGCTTGACGCGTGTTAGACGGCATTACGCTATACACAGGCCGAGCCTAGGTCAAGAGCAGTCGGCCACACAACCGCACGTCAGCCTGCCAGCGTGCACACCTCCCAGTCAGTCGTTCTGCCTTGTTTCTAGCCAGCTGCTGTTCTCTCTCCAATCTGTCCCATTCCATGTAGGAGGCAGCCAGACCTCGTCCTTTTCCTTGTTGTCTGATGTGGGGGGACTACTGCAGCATGCCTGTTTGTACACTGTTGTAACACCTGCCAAGCCGCCTTGTCTCTTTCTCTTGTTTCTCACTCTGCTGGGCTGCTCGTCACTGATTGTGATCAGCTGGCCATTGACAAAAAGTCTTGCTCCAATTGCCGCTCTGGTGGCGGGTCGCTTCTGGCCGCCTCTCTGGGCCATTGCATCACCTGGGTGCGATAAAATGTCACCATCGTTTCGGTTTGTCTGTTGGGAGAGTGTGTGGAGGGCTCCAACGACCAACCATTCCAGAACACCTCGCTTCCTACCTAACCATCTCGACTTAGCATAGTTAGCTGACACACAGCTAGGCAACACACACTTTGGCGGTTGCTCCTATCCTTCCTGCCGTCATGTATAAGAGTGGTCTTTATGTTGCTCCCCATCATCGGGCATGAGTGTGGGCTCTGACATGGAATGTGCCTTGCGTTGGTGTCAGACTCCTGACTGCTCTACCCATTTACGCACCAAGTATCCATGACTAGAGTGGGACATCGATCATATCACAGTCAAGCGATATGTGGGGAAGGAGGTCGCTGCACTGGCACTGATGGTATGTGGAGACCAAACACCGCATGGTCCCATACCAAATCGGGAGGTCTGCTCCACTGGTGGCAGTGGCAGTGGTGGCACTGAAAAATCATCGACACCCAGCCTCAGCTGTTGTGTGGACTGGTGGTCAGTGCATAGTTCTAGAGGCGTGTGTCCCCATCCATTCTCTGGGCAGCCACCGATAACTAGGCAGCAGGTGGCAGTACCCTGTAGCAAGCGAAGGCGGCACTATACGAACAATTTCTTTGACAGGCTGTGACTCTCATTATAACCCCTTGATGCAGACCATGGAGCTTTTGCTCCAGTGCATGTCTTAGCAAGTGAGACATGCGTGAGACGTAAATGGATTGTGACATGTTTTTCAGAGACATAGGGGATGGACATGTTTTTTTGGGTGAGACTTAGATTGAGACATACTTGAAGGTGAAAAGTTGGAGAGACATAGGGCGAGACATGTACAGAGACATTCGATCATAATCAGGACTTGGATAAAATATTGATAATAGAGACGACTGACTGTTCTCAAGAGTCACACACCTAACCAGACAGAAGCCTATTCCTAAGACCAACACTGTGTCAAGGACTGGTCAGTGGCAGCGTCGCCGCCGAATGAAAGAACAGACGCCGATGATCACTGATGACCTAGACAGAAATACAATGTCACTTGAAACACCCATACTCATGGTTATAATATTTTTAGCGATGCAAACATAAAGTTAAGGCGCTAGTAGAAACAAATTCACTCAAAGCACCAAAAAAACTACAGATATACCATAAATCTCAACTCCTTTTATATTTTCAGGTATCTCACAAGACGAAGGAGACATGGCATGATGTCTCCGAAAAAATTTGTTTTCAATACACCTTTTCTCATGCTCATCTGATAGCCCAGGTCTGGAGTACTATCTGCCTGAAATTGTTTATTCTAATATGAAAGAATGCTTGAGTTGGACATCACCAAATAATTGACGTCTCACCTGCCATGTCAAAATTGTCTCATTAAAAGAGACATGCCACCTTGATGGCATGCATGTCTCACTCATGTCTCGTTTTTTTCGCGAGGACAGGACATAGCATGTCATAGGTCGGTATCAAGGGGATAACGTTGGCAGAGATGGCAGTGGTCAATTGGAGTCATAAGAGCGACCTCTGGATCCAGGCCTGGATGGTGCCTGAGCATACCCCATGGGTAGCTAGTGTGTCTGCGACCTCTCTGGTCGCCGTTTGACTCATCTGTAGTGCACTTTGTTGTGTTACCCATCATCTGAGCAGTTGTCCGATCCATATCCAATCTAGTAGCTGTATGAACAACATCAGTGTCTCGACCGAGCGCCTGTTTTAACTCTTCACCCAACTCATCTTTAAGAAGCATTTTGCGAGAAAGTCAGCTTTGAAGGGGCAAGCAGGGTTGTCATACGGATCTGGCTGATATAAATATCTGTAAAAATAGAGCACAGTCGAGCCGGCACAGTTGGTGTAGTGGTTTAGGCCGCATGCCACTGTGCGCGACGTTGTGCGCTCATCCAAGTTTCTTGCCGCAAAGAGTTGGTCGTCGGCATAAAGCTCCACCAAGGCCACCGAAAGCTGGTGACAGCTAGTAGGTAAAATGGGAACCAACTGGATCTGCCGTTGCACTGAAGCCACTCCACAAAGCATGCCACGTTGGGAATAAGGGGTTGGGTTCATTTGGGCGTGCACGTTTGGGCGTGTCTCGTTTGGGCGTGCACAGTTGGGCGTGGTTTCATTTGGGCGTGGATTCATTTGGGCGTGTGTTCATTTGGGCGTCTGTCGAAAATTTTTAGTAAAAATGGAAGAAATCTCAAAAAGTTTAATCTCATTTGCTCCAGATATACACGGCAACAATCGATAATTCATCAGTGCTGCTATTAAACAGCAAAAAAGGCTCAACTAAGCTACAACTAATTACAAACGACAATTGCAAACAGGTTAGACCATACCTATAACAGGTCCGGACCGACCAGGGGGAGGGGGTAGCCATTTAAGAGCTAAAAGCCGATTTCTCTAAAATGTTAGCAGCGGAAACGCCAAATTCGGTTTCCAAAGGCTTTTCAAGCGAATTTTAAGCGAAAAATTAGTAATTGTATTTTTGGGTCTCAGGAGGTGAGGTGAGTGGGTCTAGCTAGGGTAACCCTCAAACCACCTAGTACATGTATGTGGTAGACTCATGTCGACCGGGTTACCGTTCATAATTGGCATACTGCTCTGGTATCTGAAGCTGGACTCGGTTCGCTGGAGCAGGGCCAGCTCCGTAGCCAGGGGTGTAGGGTGTGTACGTACACTCCCCTGGGCGGTGGAGGTAGAGAGGAAAAATTAGACAAAATAAGAGAAATGAACAAATTATGTACTAAAACTGTCTATTTTATGCTCAGAATACCTTTTAAATGTGTTGTCAAAGGGTAAATTTTCAAAAATTTCGCGTCCTGGTCGGGCAGAAGCCCAACCAGGCCACTCTAAACTACTAAAACTTGTAATTTCTATCAATTTTAAGGCCAGAATGCTTTTTAAACAAGTTTTTAAAGGCTAATTTTGCAAAATTTTCTCGCCCTTGTTGAGCAGCGGCCCAACCACTCAACTTCAAAATTTTACACCCGCTTTTGCAAAATCCTGGGTACGCCACTGCAGGGCAGTCTCTGCAGCTTTGAGCGTGGCGCACCGTTTGCTTGCAGGCCCGATGCGACCACGGTAGCTGCTGTTTGGCTGCCAAACTCAGCAAGGGAGTCAGCTTTGTTTCTCTGACCTCTTCTCTATTTATTAGTTTTGTTTATTTTTAGTAGATTGGCCACAAACAAGTAGGCATTTACTGCCTTGACACCTGCATAGTTTCCTACATTTTATATAAAAAAATTTTGACAGACGCCCAAATGAACACACGCCCAAATGAACGCACGCCCAAATGAGACACGCCCAACTGTGCACGCCCAAATGAGACACGCCCAAACGTGCACGCCCAAATGAACGGCTCCCGGGAATAAGATCTACAATGTCAGAAGCTGTCTGAGAGACCAACTACAGTATGCCGGGAGCCCTCTGACATATGGGGCGCCGGCGGTCGTCGGGAGCTGTCAGAATCATGGCATCAACACGCCGGCCGCCCTCCTGGTGACCGGCGCCCAGCAGCATGGCTAGAAGTGGCTGGCAGTGAAAGGAGGGCAACGTCCGAGATGACGAATCACGGGGGTAGCGGAATGGACCTCGAGTCTGATCGCAGGCCGTAAGCCCCCCCGCAAATCGGATCGGATCGGAGCACAGTCGAAGACCAATGGTGCTTGCCCGGCCACCAGAAACCCCCTGGAACCGAAGCTAGACCCCTTCAAAGTTGGGTCAGCAGCAATTTTTGGTGTCATTTTCGCGTGTCTGACAGCCTCCATTAAAACGATCACACGTGATCACACGTCGTTCGTTTCTTAAGCTAGGATCCCGACTCGACACGGTTTTGTAGCTGTTCAAATGGCCTTTCAGATTCTGGTTTCCAGATCACAGCTGGTTAGCGAGATATTCTCTGAAAACTACGAAATTTCCGCAAAATGCCAGCCCGTTTTTTTCGAAAAATCTTTAAAACTTTTTGTGCAAAGGCCCTGCCAAGCTAATGTTTTAACAAACGTTAGGTATGAGTTGGCCAAACAAAATGAGCGCAATAAAGTGTGTTGTTTTGTTTAATAGGGCTGTACAGGCTAAACCAGGTTTCGCTGCCGAATTGCTAGGGAGCGGCATGCATTTCACTTATGCATGCACGACGCGCTGATTATCCGATTTAGATACAGTGACACTATCCCTCACTTATTTGGAACCGAGTGCTTCTATTTAGCACTGTGATTAGGTTTTTGGCTTCTATGTAGGTTCGGGATGAATGAACTTTAGGATGAAGTTAGACTTACTTTTAGATTCAATCCTGGTCTTAAGTAAATATGGTAGGTTTCCGCTAATGGGGGTAGTGTCCCACAATTGCCGAATGTTTTCTCAGAAAATCAGCGAATTGCTACCGTAGTATCTCATGTTTTCGTGTTGAAAAACCCAAAGACAGCGCAGACTTCAAGTGTAGTAGCTATAAACAATCGGAAAATCTAAGAAAATCGAAAAACATTGCACAAAAACAGAATCCGAGTGGATTCTGAATGACCTATAGTACTGCTGTATTTTAGGTGGAAATCCCCATGACAAACACAACGAGGAACATCACAATCAGTTTTGGCACAATCCCGACTCGCAACACACTGACTGGCTGCACGGAGACGTCAGGACTGGTCAGGCTTGGGGTGTTCGTTCCTGCCTTCGGCATTGGCGGATCGACCGGCAACAACAAGATTGCCTTCCCATCGGCTGGCGATTTCTTGGGAATCGTCGATCCACACCCTAATCGAAGACGCAGAAAACGATTTCTCCTTCAGTTTGGCAGAAATGCTCAGCAGCTGTAGAGTAGAGCTATGACTAGTTGATATTTGAAAAAATGCAGGTACCGGAGTTTTCCACTTATAAGACCTGGTCTTATAACTGGAAAATGCCCAAATTTAGGGTCACTTTTTGGCGCCCTTTTGAAGACCATGGTCTTCTAACTGGAAAATGTTATTTCGCTTCAAATAATGGTTTTTGGCCAAAAGCTGAATTTGTTTTTCACCTAGATGTTGTTCCAGACATGCCTGACCATTTTACGCTTGACTTTAGCACTTTACTTGAAATTACAAAAAGGAATATAATGTTGAAGCATAGCAGGTACTGTATTGTGTTCAAAACAAAAATCAGAATCATGTTTTACCTATATTATGTACTTCTGCCTTTGTTTTTTTCACGACAGACAGCTTTTGTTTAGTTTAAAAACAGATAATTGTGTACTAAAATCGGTTAATTTAACTAAGACCATGGTCTTTTAACTGGAAAATGGGTGTCAATGAACCAAGTTTTCTGACCACCAATTTGAAGACCATGGTCTTATAACTGGAAACAAAAACCTATTATAAGACCATGGTCTTCTAACTATGGTGGTCTTGTAAGCGGAAATCTCCGGTAGCCTCTGCTCCTACTGTGTGTACGTAGGTGCATCCAAAATTGTCTTTAAAGTTAAAAAACCTCAGTATACTAGGTAATCAATGCCGTTAGGATGGGGAAAGGACACCATATTTCTAAACCTATAACTACATGTAGTGAGAGATCCATAGCCTTTAACATGTTAACGAAGTGAGCTGTTGTAATAAAGCAATTGTTAATTAATGTCCATCAATACATCACTAAAAATCACTGGACTGGAAGCATTGAAGGATTGGGAGTTGGACTGAACGGTTCCACACTGGAGAGGAGGACTGAGATCTCTAAGCGGTACTATGTACTGTATGTATTGAAGAGAGTTTTACTGGAGAGCACACTAACAAACAATGACAATGAGAATGCAAACGCTGAGTATACAGTAGTGCACAAAAAATGTCCTCTCCACTTTTTCGGGTTCACTAAAATAATTGTTTTTCACTCAATTCTCAACGAATTTGAACCAAATTTTCAGGGTAGGTGCCCAATTAGTCCGGCTACTTGTGTTACAGTTTCTGCGCGAAAATTCAAATTTGGCGGGAAATTTAAACGAAAATACGAAAATCATACGGTCTCATAAAAACGGCTCTTACTCAAGAAATACAAAAGCTACGCCCGTGAAATCACGGCCGCTTATAGACCCAATATAGTGCAATTTTATGTAGAAGTTTCAAAACCCTCGCTCAAAGTACGCGCGAGAATCCGATTTTCAAATTTGGCAAAAAATCGGAATTTATCCATTTCCAAAGCTAACATTTTGAGGTTCACTAAAATTGCCCGTTTTCAGTCAATTCTCTGCCAATCTGAACCAAATTTGCAGAGTACGTGTCCAATGAGTCTGGCTAACTCTGCTAGAATTTGGTCGCGAAAATTCAAATTTTGGCGGGAAATTTAAACGAATATGTGAATATCATAAAATGGTCTCATAAAAACGGCTCTTACTCAAGAAATACAAAAGCTATTCTGGTGAAATGATGGCGCTTATAGACCCAACATAGTGCAGTTTTATGTATACCCTGTACAGACTAAGCTAGGTTTCGCTGCAGAATTGCGAGGGAAGCAGAGTGAATTTCACTTATGCATGACGCACTGATGCTCCGATTTTGATACATCGACACTACCCCCCACCAATTTGGAAGTACGAGCTTCTGTTCAGCACAGTGATCAAGTGTTAGGCTTCGATATTGATTGGGGATTAGGCTTAGGATGAACTTAAACGTACTTTTAGGATCTATCTTAGCCTCAGCTTAATCAGTTAGGTTTTCGCTAATGTGCGGGGATAGTGTCCCACAATTTCCACTCTTTAGCGAAAAACAGCAGCGCCGCTACGCCACTTCCATTCCTTCTCTGAAAATTGGCTACCATAGTATATAGATAGATGTTTCGTGTTGAAAAACCAAAGACTATGTCGAGTACAGTAGCTAGAAACGAAAGGATCTAAGAGAATCGAAAATTTTTCAACAAAGCAGAAACCGAGTTGATTGTGAATGGCCTATAGAAGTTTGAAAACCCTCGCTCAAAGTACGCGCGAGAATCCGATTTTCAAAGTTGGCAAAAAAATCGGAATTTATCCATTTCCAAAGCTAACATTTTGAGGTTCACTAAAATTGCCCGTTTTCAGTCAATTCTCTGCCAATCTGAACCAAATTTGCAGAGTACGTGCCCAATCGGTCTGGCTAACTCTGCTAGAATTTGGTCGCGAATTTTAGCCGACCCCATGTCCCCTTCTGCAATAACGTCGTTTATGGACGCCCCCTTGTTAGAGACCCTGAAATTTCGAATAACTATGACTTGCACCTAATAATATTGACAGAATTTCGGTCTTGGTTATGTGTTTACTACCTAATGTATGAAAATTTGGTCAAACGTGTTTGTCGGTGTGGCAAAAAATTGGTGTAACACCGCGTTTCTAGCCTATAACTCCGGTACGGAGCATCCAACCGCACTTTAGATACCATTTTCAAAATCTCCGAGTCTGGTCGCATCTGCTTGTGAGCCAACTTTCATCCTGCGAGCAAGCATGAGCTTAAAATCATGTTTTGAAGTTAGGGTACTTTTTTCTTTTTTTCAGCCCGACCACCCCTACTTTGGAGGGGGGCCTGGCGCTCTGGGGGGTCCACCGGAGCTCATACTTTGGGGTTCTTATTTTTTCGTCATACACTCTCACATATATAAAAATGACGCAAATCGGTGATGTGACCCTGACCCGATTTGGGGAGGCACTTCCAATTCTCTCAGAAATTGCGTCTTAAGTTAAACAGAGCAGCCGCCCTACCAAGGGGGAAAGTCTTCGTGTATAATTCACCAAACGGCATCACCGTCACGTCAGTTAACCAAGCTACCGTCCATATCTACTCAATAAATTCGCGTCGAGAACCGAATTTTATTTTTAAAAACGAACAGGGTTTCCGATAGAATCCCTCCGTATAGTTAAAGTTAGTAACTAACTAACTACCTACCTAATGTTTTTACTTTGTAAATAACTAACTGAAGTCAACCGACACAACACTGGCAGGAGTACCATATAAGGTGGCCGAACATAGGATGTATTGTAACAACCGGTTCCGGGACCCGCTCTAGCACCAACTAACTTTACTCTCTCTATCTCTGTACACGCACTCCAGCCAGTCAAAACATCAGCACAAGACTTCCAGCTAAATATACCAACACATACCACGCACCAGCCTAACATACCAGATTAATAAATCACTTCTGCTACAGTATGTACTACCGAAGGTACGATATCTATGGTACCGGAAACATGTACACATCATTACCATAGTCCACACAGGGAAAACGACTTTGTTGACACGGTTGACACGGTCCGTAAACACGTGTTTGCAGAGCGTGTCAACCGTGTCTTGTGAGCGTGTTAACCGTGTCATGTCATCGTGTCAACCGTGTCTTGTGAGCGTGTTAACCGTGTCATGTCATCGTGTCAACCGTGTCTTGTGAGCGTGTTAACCGTGTCATGTCATCGTGTCAACCGTGTCTTGTGAGCGTGTTAACCGTGTCATGTCATCGTGTCAACCGTGTCTTGTGAGCGTGTTAACCGTGTCATGTCATCGTGTCAACCGTGTCTTGTGAGCGTGTTAACCGTGTCATGTCATCGTGTCAACCGTGTCTTGTGAGCGTGTTAACCGTGTCATGTCATCGTGTCAACCGTGTCTTGTGAGCGTGTTAACCGTGTCATGTCATCGTGTCAACCGTGTCTTGTGAGCGTGTTAACCGTGTCATGTCATTGTGTCAACCGTGTCTTGTGAGCGTGTTAACCGTGTCATGTCATCGTGTCAACCGTGTCGTGTGAGCGTGTTAACCGTGTCATGTCATCGTGTCAACCGTGTCTTGTGAGCGTGTTAACTGTGTCACGTCATCGTGTATACATATCGCTAACACGCCCTTGGGCAGGCCGTGTTAACGGACCGTGTATACATATCGTTGACACACGTGTATACGCACCGTATATACATATCGATATCACGTGTTTAGCTGACCGGCTCCCATCACTTGCCTGGTACTGTGGCTATTATTATTGATCCTACACTCTTCCAATAGGAAGGACTGGACTACAGTAGGGTGACATTGAAAAGTCCAACAACACAATGCTATCATTTTGGCTATCAAGGGCAGGCGTTGAAGGGCTCTTATGAGTATGCGTGTCCTCTTCTGTCTGGTACAAAGTTAAAGTTGAAGTTAAAGTTAAAGTTACTAATAAAGTTGAACAACAACAACAACAATCAATCCAGTGAATTTCAACTTTACAGACCACGAAACGAAGTCAAAACGTGCAAAAACACCACTTTCAACGCTGCGAGTCCTTATACCAGAACAGGTCAATGATTTCCTGCGCCTGGCCAGGATCATTTTTGAAGTCAACAATAGCAACCGTTTCGCCAGAACGAGCCAGCGGCAGAAACCCCGGTTGGCAACCGGCAGACAGCAGTCGCGACGCCAAAGACGGATAGTGAGAGAGGAGAGTTTTTCGCAAATTCTCGTGGCGCATCAGCACCACCAATGGACTGAAGAAAGCATAGAAAAGAATGGGGTAATGACTGACCAGAAATACATTGATCTTCTTTGTCGTTTGCTGGCTGAGCAAGTCATTCAGCTGGTACAGCCAAGAGATCATAGTGACCGGAACACAGACGGCCAATAAGACGAAGCTTCCAAGCAGAGCACGGATGGTCTCGATGCTTACGTAGAGTTGAAATCGACGACAAAGGGTCGATTTGGCCAGGTTTATACCGAACTGGTTGTAGCTTCTCTGAACGGTGAACAAGACGACCAAATAAAGCAGAAGACCGACTGAAATCCATTTTAGAGCTACTCATTTAATTGTCCACGAAAACGCTGGACTTACAAAATGGAAAAGCGGCCGCCCCCACAACAGCCAGCAGTGAGAATTCGGTTGGCCAGCTGAGGATGCAGTGACAAAAGCAGGTCCAGCCTCTTTCGCTTGGGTAACTACCGGTAGAGACCGATACAACTGAAACTCACATTTTGCAACCGATTGCATTTCAAATTTTTTCTAGAGATATTCTATTTAATAATTTTAACCAGAGTCCAAGTAAGACAAGGAGACTCATCAGACAACTAACACTTAACCTAATGAAACACTATTAGTAAAACAAGTAGCGAAATAAAAATGTAGTATGTTCTTATTTCTGAGCATAAAACGGTACCAGCAATAGGGCACCAGAGTGCCCTCCAGGCCTGGTAAACAAGGGTTAGATAGAATCTCGGCTGATGGGTAGGTAGATTGTTCCAAAGCCAATGCTACCCCTCTGGAGTTTCTTGGTTGAATTTTGCAAAAGAGAAAACATATAGTAAAAGTTTTGCACAATTTGCTTTTCTTCTAATTGTGGGCGCACGCCTTCGGTCCCCTCAAAGCCTAGGCCGCAGTTTTGTCCACTCCCTGCTTTGGCTGGCGCCCCTCCCAGCCAACCAAATACTAACTGTGTGATCTGTAAGTGCAGGGTTCATACTACAGCTGGTAGGTATACCTGAACCTGAACCTGAACCTGAAACCTGGGTATTAACCTGAAAATTGTGAACCTGAACCTGAACCTACTTGAAAATAAAAGTACTTACCTGACACCTACTAGGTCGGTACCTACTTTTCAGGTTTTTCTTGTATTAAACTTCCCGCTACAAGCAGCACGTACTGTCAACTTTTGAAATTGGTTAGATCACATATTGCTTGACGCTCTACAGTTTTGTTCTTAAAAATGGTGTGCGTATAGCGACTAATGCACATTATCTCTATCTGCACCTACATTGTACGTACTGTAACTTAAAAATGAAGGCGATTAAAGGGAAAAGCCCCCCGTCCAGAAATTGCCTTTATGAAAGCATGTCTTCCTCTATGCCTAAGCCGAAACTTTAGTTTGTTTGTTGAACGTAAGCTTAAACGTCAGCTAGTAGAACTTATGTAAGCCTGAGCCTGGCGATCGGTCCGTATTACCGCAAAAATTGTCTTGCGTTTTTCTCGAATTGTTGGTTTGTAAATTTCGATTGCTTTGAACATGGATCGTTTTCTTAAGAAAAGGAATAGGAGCGCTATTGATTTAGCTAATAGCCGAAAATTTGTGTCTTTATTTGAAAGTACCTGAACCTGAACCTGACACATGGGTACTTTTGAAAAATGTACCTGAACCTGAACCTGAAATTGGATTTTATCTCTATCTGCACCTACATTGTACGTGTACTGTAACTTAAAAATGAAGGCGATTATAGGGAAAAGCCCCCATCCGGAAATTGCCTTTATGAAAGCTTGTCTTCCTCTATGCCTAAGCCTAAACTTTAGTTTGTTTGTTGAACGTAAGCTTAAACATCAGCTAGTAGAACTTATGTAAGCCTGAGCCTTAACTCAATGCCGGAACTTAGAGTTTGAAATGAACGTTCGTGGAGTGCGTGGGGCTTCTTACTATAATGGCGATCGGTCTGTCATACCGCAAAAATTGTCTTGCGTTTTTCTCATTTTTGTCGAATTGTTGGTTTGTAAATTTCGATTGCTTTGTTGAACATGGATCATTTTCTTAAGAAAAGGAACAGGAGCGCTATTGATTTAGCTCATAGCCGAAAATTTGTGTCTTTATTTGAAAGTACCTGAACCTGAACCTGACACATGGGTACTTTTGAAAAATGTACCTGAACCTGAAGCTGAACCTGAAATTGGATTTTAGAGATACCTGAACCTGGACTTACCTGAAATTTGGTGGTACCTACCAACTGTAGTTCATACGGATCAGGGTTTTCCAAATTCCCTGACTTTTCCCTGACCTGAGTGCTAACATTCCCAGACTTTCTACAAGCAAACTCATAAAACAGTAAATGTTTTCAAGCACGTAATTTTGTGATTTCTTTTGCATCGGCAGATATTTACATAAACGCTAGCATACCCAATAATTTTCTAAAAGCAAAGGGTGAATTAGGTATTCAAAACTAATCGTATTTCAACAGCTATTCCGAGCGTGAAGTTAACAAGAATTAACTTAACAGTTTCAGGGTTTGACGAGGCCTGGTTGGGCAGCTGCCTAACCAGGGCGAGAAAATTTTGAAGAAATATTTTTCAAAAACGCATCTAAAAGGTAGTCTTGGCATATAAGCAACCGAAACTAACAGTTTCGGAGTTTATCGAGGCCTGGTTGGGCAACTGCCTAACCAGGGCGAGAAATTTTTGAAGGAATAGCATTCAAAAACGCATTTAAAAGGTAGTCTTCGCGTAAAAGTAACAGGAATTAACAGTTTCAGAGTTTGACTGAGGCCTGGTTGGGCCGCTGCCTAACTAGGGCGAGAAAATTTTGAAGAAATAGCATTCAAAAACGCATTTAAAAGGTAGTCTTGGCGTATAATCAACCGGAATTAACAGTTTCAGGGTTTTACGAGGCCTGGTTGGGCAGCTGGCCAACCAGGGCGAGAAAATTTTTAAAAATCCCTATAATTTTCCCTGACCAGATCTGAAATTCCTGAGTTTTCACTGACCTCCCTGACCATTTTTAAATTCCCTGACTTTTCCCTGACTTCCCTGACCCGTATGAACTCTTAAGTGGTTTTAAAAATCCGTATATGTGCTGTATAGCGATGGGAAGCGCAAGTCCAGTGCACAAGCTCTTGTTGATTCTATTATTCCCGATATGCGTTAATTGCAATGCAGACGGAGAGAGCAGCTGGTAATTTGGAACCGTCACCAAGCAACGGCACTATGGTCTATCAAGTCAACCATCTAAAGTCATGAGACTTGACAAATCGAACTTCAACGGTTAGTTGAACGGCTCAAGTCAAAGCATGAATAAATCGGAAGAAACTGACTTGTTCACAGATGAACAAAAGAAACTGATTTATGTTTACGTTCTGAACATCATTCAGTCGATCATTGTTGGTGGTAGCAATGCAGGTATAGCACTGACTATACTTCGCTACAAAGCACTGCGAACATCCAAAGCCTATCAAATAGTTCTTGGACTAGCCAGCGCCGATTCCCTCTACATGCTCATGATCTTCGAATTTGGTATGTTCAGTTTTTTGTGCACTAAGACAGTCAGGCCCTTAACGCCATATATATGCTAACCGTACATACGGTACCCCACGTTCGGCACCATGGCGGTACAGACATCGTTGTACCGGTACCACTAGCCCCACCCTAAGTACCGGTGCCATATTATACGATGCACCTACTTTCGCCTGGGGTGTGTGTGGTACCATACATGGCACTCCTACTTTATGGTACTGGTACTGTACATGGTATCTCCTTGCGCCAGACCAAATTCTTCACTAAATCCCAACCGCCGCCAATTTTGTAAAGTAAGTGGCGGTCAGGAATCCCATTTTCGTAATGTTTTTACGAACTAGCGCTGGCGGCCCGCCGTCGTGGGCGGAGTTAGAATTTGGCTTCTGTGCTTGGATTTCTTGTATTATCTGCCGTATCGGAAAGGGTTTTTTGCTGAGAACGCGATTAGGTTCGCTTACTGAACGAATGCTGATTTCTGAACCATCTATGTTCCGCTTTTGGATAGGTTAGTTCAAAGTTGGCAGCCAGCCAAAATGGGAGGAGTTGAATTTAGACTTTCGAAATTCAGTCCCGCCCCTCGAGTAGGGATGCAAATGGTATCCGGTATTATTTGGTATTATTCGGTATTATTTGGTATTTTCTAGGTATTTGGTATTATTTGGTATTTGGTATTTTTTATACCAAATAATACCAAATAATACCAAATAGTTTAAATAACTAAACAATTAGCTTTTAAGCGATAAATTCTGCATATTTTGCACTGTATACACTGTCAGAGCGCTTCTGTTCAGAGTTTTCTCGTTATTTCTAATTTACTAAAAGTTTAACAATGCAGATACGCAGAACAAGACGTCTCTTTACCGTTTCTGAGCAACAAAAGAACAAGGAATTCTGACCAGCTTAGCTTATAACAACCATTCATGGAAAATTCTCAAAAAGTGGGAGTGGGCCCCCATGAAAGGACGCAAGGCGATTTTGGGGGAAGGGGGGCTCCGAAAAATCTGGGTTTTGGAACGATGTCGTTTATGGACGGCCCCTTTATCGAGACCGAGCCCAGACCGCAAACGTCACAACGTGCTGCTTGCCCATTTCCCGAGTCAGTGAAAAACATCCAAATTCTACTCGTTTTCTTTCTCGGCATGACTAGATTTCTTTTAGATGCAACAAAAACTCTTCCACTGAGGCAAAACTTATGATTTTTGCTGTAAAAACAAAAAGTGTGACTTTGCGCTCATTCCAAACAGCTAGCGACCTGTTTAGCAACTATTTGGAATTATTTGGTATTATTTGGTATTATTTGGTATAGAAAATACCATCTACTATTTGGTATTTGGTATTTGGTATTTTTTATACCATTTGCATCCCTACTCGAGACAAAGCGGCGGTCAGGAAAAATTTTCCAAAATTCACAAAAAGCGGACCGCCACAGAACTATGTACTCCAATTGGAGTATGGTCTGCGCTAACCGGGTATACTGTGCCACTCCATGATAATTTCATACCGTTTGATACTGACTGGTACATTAGGTACAGTGTACTGATATACTGTACCGCAGCCAGACAAGGGCTAGCATTTCGTTTGAGGGAGGGGGTGGTAAATTTTCAAATACACATCTTGAGGGGGCATACATGGGTCAGAAAATTGGTTGGGGTAGTCAAAATCCGAAAATTTGGAAATTGGGGGGTGGACCTGTCGGTTTGGGTAGTCAAGGCGAGTTTGGAGGGTGGGTCCAGGAACAAACGCCTGCTTCAGGTGGGTGGGTAGCGTGGTTTGTGGCGGTCGAGACCAAATTGGGGATGGGCAAACCCCCGGACCCCCCGCGGCCCATGTACTGTATGAGGCATGGTGGTAGCGGCGGCTGAGTGGGGGTTGAACGGATGATAAGGCTAACAGTCCAATTTTTGTCTAAAATCAGGGTCTTTTGGCATATAACAAAATAGGTTAAAATAAGCTATTCAGAGCTATGGCTGATGGTGTGAGATCAGGGATGTGAGGTGTGTTTTTCCGGTGTTTTTTTCGTTTTTTTCCGAAAGGGTTGGAAAAAACATAAATTCCGGAAAAAAACTCATGCTAAAAATAGCTAATTTGTGTCATTTTTCAGTTAAAAAATGGACTTCTGAGATGTATGATAGGCTAGACTGGCTCAAAACTGTTGGAAAAACAACAGAAAATGCCAAATTTGGCAATTTATGACAAAAAGGCAAACTACTGTAAGAAAATTTGCATGTAGCGTTTATTGATGGAGCCTGTCAGGCACTGTTTCATGCCTGTTTCGTGATTTATATCCATATAAGACAGGTATTTCTGTTCTGAAAAGACTCAGGAAGGCGCTAGAAAGCGTTAGGAGTCATAAAACCAGGCTAGGTTACTCAGAACTTGGGCTGGAGTTTTTTTCCGCGATTTAGTAAAAAACCGAAAAAACTGAAAAAACACAGGCCGAGGTTTTTTCGGAAAAATATCCATCCCTGATTTACACCTAATCTACTGTAGGCATACTTTTATCAGAATTTTCTATACAAAATTATTCCATAGTTTCTGAGCGGGCAGCGGCGACTTGAAGGGGGAGCTAGGTCGGAGCATGGCACCAATACAATGTCCAAACGTAGGGATACCTTATAGTGGTACCACTATCTTAATCACCTTCTGGTACACCTACCGTATGGTACAGTTACCATAAATGGTGTCAAGTGCGTGACTGTGAGAATCTACTTTGAGCTTTTGTTTCAGGAGTTAGAAACATCTGGCAAACAGTTGGCGGACACTCAGAACTGATCCCAGCTTCACAATGTCTGACCAATTTGCTCAGGCTTTTGATGTATTTCAGTGAGCCCATGGCTGGTTGCATCTTATGTGTGGTGTCCCTAGACCGCTTGCTTGCAGTCTCAATGCCAATCAGATACCTGGCCCTAACCACGCGCTACACAAAACTGCTCATTGGGGGAGTTTGCATCTACTGCGCAATCGCCAATCCACTCGCTGTAGCCGTGCTGGTGGCTCTGCAAGAGGAAACTGTCTTTGTACCAGAAAACTGTGTTGCCAACAGTCGTATGTTTCCACAGCACCCCTGGTATGCAACTTTCTACCTATACCAAGCCCCTTGTTACGCCACCGCCTCTGTCCTTCTCTACATCCCGGTGTGGCTGATTTACAACAAAAGAAAGAACAAGGTATTTATTTATAAGTGGTGCGCTTTGTATGAGCAGTACAGCATTCTGGATGAGTCAAAATTTTCTTCTTTTGAGATTTCAGGTGGTTTAAGGTACCGGCAGCATATATGGTAGCCCCATATTCGGCCACTGTGGTGGTACCATATATTGCACTCCTACCACCATGGTATTGGCACCTCTACCGATAACACATATGGTACCAGTCCATTCAGATTTTCTACTATTCAAGAGCCGGTTTTTCTAAGGGTCGACTCTTCCCGGACAAATCTCAACTTTATGTCTCCGATTTGGCTAAAATTTTGTATTTTGGTATAATTTAACCTAAAAAGATGTTCTATCACCTTCCCGGCCATTTTTGAGAAGGTCACTTTTTCGACCCAACCTCAGATCTCGGCTTATAACTCTGGAACCAGTGAACGTAGAAACTTGCGGATTGCATATTTATAATCACATAAGCGTTCTTTTTCACACGATACCCTACGTGACCAAATTCGAGACAAAAAATTTTTTTCGAACCCCTTCTGGGCCAAATTTGACCCCCCCAAAGGTGCGACTACCGCTATTTTATTTCATAAAAATGTAGCGCTATCTATTCACGTTTGATAGCACAAAAAAATCGCGAAAAAAATGGGCCTCTAATTGAGTTTTTGGGCCTTGAAAGTTGTCAGGTCGAAAATTTGCCCAATAAAAGATTGCCTTGTAAAGAGCATATCTTTGTCAATTTTGAACCGAGTTCAGTGATTTTTTGCACACATATTGCACTGTGTCCCTGCCACATACTGCACAAATCTGACCTTGCTGGCTCTTGCTTGGCGCCAGTTCTACGCTTCTTGGTCACATTTCAAGATAAATTAGTTTACAAAGCAAATAGAATTTCCTGATAATCTGCAGTATCTTCCTGATAATTCGACAGTTGCGACTTTGTTACTGTCTTTTTTGCCGTCTTTTCACTAGGTACCTACTACGTACCTACAACTAGACATCTATCTGGCCTGTGTCAAGGTTCGGTAATGACATCTACAGACAGCATATTTGTGGTTTCGCTGTTTCGCTGACAGCATACAGTATATGTATGACTGTCCTGGGATAAGCTTAAGTTATAAATACAATGGTAAGAACAGTTGCAGTTTGTTGCTTAGTTGTACTTAAGAAAATTAACCTACATGAGTTCGTATTTAGAAAGAAGGAGCAATAGCCACGCTAAAGTTTGTTGCTGCTGCATACAGCATGAACCCATGAGAGTGTTTAGAAACAAGTAATAGTCAGATTCAATTAGCTAAAGTGATGCAGCAAACATGCAAGTTGTCTGGAAAGCCATGCACTGACTTTGTTGCTATTGATCATGTTCATTATAGCAGCATGCTTTTTCAGATTCATAAAGTTGTTATTGTTGTTGTTCTTCAATGCAAGCGCCAGCCGAACCAAGCTAATAGACAAGCTACAGGTGCACCAATAATTGACAAACATGGACTAGTAGTCTTGCTTACTGAACATTTTTGGTCTTCAAACAGAGGATAACTGTGGCAGATTTCATAAGTAATAACTGGTTTAGATAACTCCACTGTCAATGGCATAGTATGTGCATATTGTACCTAAAGCCAGGCAATAAATACACAACCAAGTCTTAACTTAGGTTACTCACTTCAAGAGCACTGTGATAGTAAGCATCAGTGGGTGATGCTGTGCACTAAACTGCTGCACCTAAAATTTCATTCTAATAGACAAACACAGAAAATACTGCAACTGTGGCTTCCATCGCAGTCTGGAAAGTTAGCCATGAAATCATTGGCCTTCACAACACGCCAAGCATGAGGAGGAACATGGAGAAAGAACTGTTTTGCGAATTCAAAGTTACCAACCCTTGGCTGCCCATAGGTGTAGAGCGAAATTCTTTGTTGCAATACAGGTATAGTAAATGCAAAGTCAGATTATGCAATAAGTGCTAGAGCACCTCCAAATGAGTGACCAGTGAAAGTTATACTATATAGTGGGAATTCAATTGATGTGTGGTATAATTTTTGTGTCTGAAATTGCAAAAAATAACAAAAATTTGCTCAAAAAATTACTTGCCAGAAAAATCGGAGGGCGGGGGGTCGGAAAAATCGTCTCGGAGGGGGCCATCTGGGAGGCTGGCCTAAGTCGGGTGGGGGCAGACCCCCAGACCCCCTGTTACATGTATGCTTTTGATGAATTTCAGACAGCCATGTAGCATACTTCGGAGAAACAATTGACATACGGTATATGGCACCAAGAATGCGTAAAAGAGTAGCAAGATTGTGCCACACAGCGGCCGGCCGAGTGTCGTCGTCCATAATTTCCCCACCCCTCCGGTAATTGCAGTGCAACCTGATTTCTGAGCAAGCATGACGTCAACAAAATTTTTAGTGATTTTCTACAACGGCAGTTCATACCTTGGTCTAAGATCTTCAATCATCACCAGACATGTAACAGAGGGTCTGGCGGGTCTGCCTGCCCTAGACCTATTTCCTCAGAGAATTTCAATTTTGTAGTCTTAGTTTGTAGTCAAAAATTTTCGAGAAAACAGTTTGTAGTCTTAGTTTGTAGTTGTCAAATTCAAGTCAAAAATATGTAGTCTAAAGTCTGTCCAAAAATCATTGGCGCTGGGTACATCCGGCAGTGTCCCGAATTTATGCGTGGTGTGAACCTCATACATGTGTATATATGGATCTGTTTCTCTCATCAACGAGACTACTATACTGGGTAAAAGTATAGTTTTCCGTGCGTAAAATCAGGAACCGACCCCAGATTAAAATCAATACTTTTAATGATCATAACGAATTATAAAATAGCAAGTTTTATCGATAAATATCGATTATCCCGATCGCGCAAACCGGGTTTGGCGCGAATTGTTTACAACAGTTCGGATTTTGCCTACATACGTATGTGCGAATTGTTTCAAACAGTTCGCGCCGGCATCTTATAACGTGTGTATGACTCATATCGAACAGTTCGCGGCCAATTCGCGCGGCGCGAACAGTTTAAAAACGCGAACTGTTGGGGTGTGCGCCAGGCGCACATGGTTTGCAGGTGGGGGTTATCGATTATTTTTTTGGCAAAATTCCAAAATTTCAAAATCGTCCAAAATGGTCATGTTATATATCATTTGAAAGCCCTTCATCTGACGACTCTAACGATCACTACATCAGCATAGGGCACGCCCCGGGGGCCTGTTTTGCCAAATATAAAAGTACCCCCTAGAGACGCATCAGTAATAGGCACGCTCCATAGGGCCTGTTTTCCAAATATAAAGGTACCCATAGGGGACGCATCAGTATAAGGCACGCTCCGGAGGGCCTGTTTTAAAAACATAAAAGTACCCCTAGGGGACGCACCAGTATAGTGATGCGTACCCCGAGGGGTATTTTTATATTTGGAAAACAGACCCTCCGGAGCGTGCCTATACTGATGCGTCCCCTATGGGTACTTTTATATTTGGATCTTGATATATCGATATCGATATGGAAAAGTCGATATATCGACCCTTTTTCTGATATCGCGATATTTCGCATCGATATTTTCGATATTTTATGTGCGGAAAAGTAAGAAAAACAACAATACTGACACCAAGTTTATTTCTCTGGACCAGTAAAAAAACAGTTTTCCTGGACAACTCGGAAATCGATGATATAGTCAAAACCTAATAGTGGCATGATAGCTCTCAGAAACATCAATTTCTCGGCATTCTCAGCTCTCTGACAGCAACGCTTAGGTTCCTAAATGTCTGCAACAACACTGAAGAGCTGCTCACTCCGCACACTTGAGCAGGAGGGCAGAAGCAGGCATAGACTAGTATTTCTGCTCAGGCGTCATAAACTTTTAAATCCTGGGGAGATAAAATCGGCTAAACTAAAGCTGAACATTTGTGTGGAAAGACCAATCGCAAAAGCCCGAACACAACCGCAAACCACCTACACAAAACAACATTGAAGGCAGAACAGACAAACTCATCAGCGACAGCGGCGGTCGGCGGCCTGGCCAGGCACGATTAATTGACTATTCAGCGTAATCAGCTGTCTATCATTGCAATCAGGTACCTGCCTCCTGAATGTCTTAGAAACAAATTTACCTAATAGGAAAGGTTCCTGAATGAAAATTCGGCTTTATGCAATAAAGATTCGGATGCGGAATAAAGATTCGAGTCTCGAGTGTATATATTGTTTCCGGAATTCATTCGGTCAGGTCTTTTGAAAAAATGGGTTCGGGTGTTTTGCAAAATTGGCTTCGGTACACCAAACCCGTATTTAGGCATTTTGGATTCGGATTTTTTACTAAAAGTTTCGGTGCCACGGTACCGTTTAAAATTAAAACTATATGTACATTGTATCTCAGTTTCAACAAGCTGAACAAGCAACAGTAGGAAGAGAAGCACCACAAACTCTAAGTTTATAGTTAACATGAACACATTCACATTCATTTCAGTTTTCTATTTGCCGAATCTACTGTCATCCTAGAGACTGACTTTCGTCCATACATACTTGGCTATTAGCGCTACTTTAACGAAGGAAGTTTATCATCCACAACATATACGTAGTAAACGAATAAACCAAAGAAAAACAGAAAGTAACCAAAATCATTGCAGACGCATAGTTCGCTATATGCGTAGCGTAACCAACCTTGGGTATATATCCTGGCAGCACATCTGGTCCCAGGCCAAGCGGGGAGAGATAGGGATAATGGATGAGAGCATGATAAGAGATGTGTTCCAAGCACAAAGGCGCGCGTGCTCTGGCATAACTTTAGGCACCACCTCTATATTGAGCTAATCAGGGCTTTCTTTGCTGCTTAGCTTCTACCACCCACACTTGCTCCACAGCTGTACTTTGCCTATGGTGCCTGCGTTTTTGCCTCTTGTGCATTCTATGAGTTTCACCAGACCATCCATTACCTCTGTGTGTTTCCGGACTTCACACATAGGCGCAAAATGGCTTATGCGATCAGATAAACATTTTTTAAAGAAGAAGTTTATTTCACAGACAATGTACGTGCATACAGCACGTACAAACAGTATCACAATAAACTCTACAGTGCATAACTGAATGACAAGGGAAAAAGGACTGAATTAGCTCGAGGCTATTTTTTAGCTCAGCCTGCAGTCGATGACGTACTCTTCCACGAGTTGAATTTTAAGTAAGGGAAACCAAACATAGACATTGTAGAATCAAACAGACAATACAGAAAGGTACATAGGTGCGCTTTAAAGCACAGGGACCGGCCAGCAGAGAGCGCTAAGCAGAGTCGACCGGCCGCCAGTCAAGCCAGGCAGTCAACCCTAACAGGTTTTTCTGTATTCGGTGTACCTGGGGAGGCGAATAAACTTAACTTTAAGAAGAAAAGAACTAAACAGTAAAAATGTAAAGTAAACCAATACTCCTCCGATCTGAAATGTGAGGGATTTTGTGACTGTGCAAAGACAATGTTGGTGGTTTCTCTCTTGTGGCCACCGTACTATAGCAGAGGTTAAAACAGTCTGCGTGCACATTTCCTTTGTTTCCAACTTTCTGGAGCAATTTTTTCGGTTTAACATTTTTTGCAACATTAACTTTCCCTTCTTATCCGTTTCGCGGACTTTACGGTCGACCGCGCCGCCAGCTGTGGCACGGCGCACGCTAGCGCGCGCTCCTCAGGTAATCGCGCTCGGAAAAAGGCGCGCAGTTTAAACTGACCGCTCTGAGTGACACTCAGCCGGACCGAGTTGGCTTAACCCACCTGACCAGTGACCTATAATTTTACTGTGCCATGGCGAGTGCTTAACTGTTTACAGAAAGCTATCTATGAGAGGGAACGATGCCGGGCCGGTGCAGTTGGTGTTGTGGTTTAGGCCGCGATGCCACACTGCGTGACGTCGTGGGCTCATCCTCTGGGCGCGGCAAGTTTTTTGCCGCAAAGAGTTGGTCGTTGGCAGAAAGCTCCACCCAGGCCACCGAAAGCTGGTGACAGCGAGTAGGTAAATGGGAACCGACTGCATCTGCCGAAGCGCCGAAGCTGCTCCACAAAGCATACCGCGTTGGAGAAGATCTACAATGTCAGAAGCTGTCTGAGAGACCAACTTTTTGTACAGACCTTTTTCGGATCAGGTGTAGCTGGTGGGGAAATCAGGAGGAACCGATCCCAATAAGAAATTTGCTGATTTGGTGATTATTTGACTCGTCAGGCGAAGGTCTTTCAAATGATAGGCCTATATGACACTACCATTTTGGACGATTTTAAAACTTGATTCCAGCTTTATGGCCAATCAAAGTTGACTGAAAGTGTCAAAAAATGACCTATTTGACCGATTTGCGGCCCATTCGGTCCAGATCTTAGTTTAATGCACGGCGCGCCGATGCAATTACTCAGCGGCCGCGAGATCAGGCCCTCGCTGCGAGACAAAGGCGCGCTATTTAAAGCAGAATGGCAGAGAGAGAGAGGGGGCTCTGGGCGTGACCCCAGTTCCGACTTTCCCCACTTCCGATGTCCCCACTTCCGATACCCCAGTTCCGACTTTCCCCACTTCCGATGTCCCCAGTTCCGACTTTCCCCACTTCCGACAAAAAATGCTTTTTTCAAAATGGAGTTATCGTTTAGAACCATAGAACTGTTTCCAAGCATATCCAGGCAATACCATACATAACAGAACAATGAACACCACAATACAAATTTGTAAAAGTACGCAGCTTAGACTACAGTCACAAATTTGTGGGCTGCGATAGATTATAGGAGATGCCCCTCACTAAAGAAAACTGAGCCTCGAAGTCAAAATGGTTGCGGTTCTGCGTGTAGACAGCCGTTAGATTGGTGATTCTTGTGTTGATCTCAGTGTATACCTTGTTCAGCCTGATTACCTGCTGACCTGCACCTAGCTGCTGCAGCACTGCCTCAGTTGCAGTCTGTTCAGAACGAAGCAAGTTAATAAAACGGAAGAAACTTGGAGACGGGTGGTTGCTGAGCCGTTTCTTGAACCCTGAGTGCCAGCCCTCAAGGTTATTATTGGACCTGCGTTGAACCTAAAGAAAGTTTTATAGGTGTTTGCTTTAAATCATACATTACCGAGTACACGTTTTACCTGAAACATATTCCACAGAGCCAAATCAGTTCCATTTAACCACTGCCGTTCAAGTCGGTATTGTCGGTATAGCTGAGGCATCGGTTGGATGGCGGTGGCGGTTTTTGAGCGGTTTTTATAGTCCTTGCCAAAAAAGAGCGGACTGGCGGTTTTTTGCGAATAACTCCTTATGGGTGCATCGGAGCGCTTCTTGCCTCATAACCAAAGTTGTAGAGTGGCGCGAGATCGGTACTCTGGTGCAACCTAATCTGCCCGACGCGCCATGGTAATGCTAATCTGCGCAACGGAAAAAAATCAGCTTTCCCTGTAGTTGGGATGAACGCGAGTTTTTCAGTGAATTATAATCTACAGACCTCGGGGATTTCAAAAATGTATTCATATTTCTTCTAGGTGGAACGGTTCCAGAGTTATACATAATCAAAGTTGGCCGAAAATGCTAAAAATGGCCATTTTTGGCGATTTTCACTTTTCTGGGGGCGGGATTGGAATAACTCTGGACCAACTCAGCCGATTAGGCTAAAAGTTTGATTACCTACTTTATCCAGCTTTCCCCTGCAACATGAACACCCAAATAGCAAAAAATAACAATTTTCTCGTCGAGACCTCAAAATACAGTAACCCAGCAATGATGGTTATGTCAGAAATAGATTCCCCACCCCTGAAAACCTATATTGTCTACTCTATAGAGCGTTTCCTTGCACCAGGCATGCATAAACGCAAAATAGCATTTTTCGTGTCGGGACCACAAAATACAGCATCCCAGTGATTATAGTTATGTCAGCAATGGATTCCCTGACCATGAAAACCCTTACAGTAGTTTCTACTTTATAGGGCGTTTCTTTGCCACAGGAACAATGTAAATTGACAAAAAGTTATTTTCGTGCCAGGACCACACACTACAGTAATCGAATGGCTTCAGAAGAGTTTGAAATCGATTCGGAATACAAGAAAACATAATTATAACCACAGTGGAGGGCTTAAACTACTACATACTAGCAGAAAAAAATTCAAATGACCTAAAGTTGAAAAAATCGGGATTACGGTATCAGGGTCAATTTTTCAGGATTCTTATGTATCTCAATCGACGTAAAACTAAATTCTACACCATATATGTGAATTTCAGCCTGATCGGCTGAGTTGGTCCAGAGTTATTCCAATCCCGCCCCCAGAAAAGTGAAAATCGCCAAAAATGGCCATTTTTAGCATTTTCGGCCAAATTTGATGGCGTATAACTCTGGAACCGTTCCACCTAGAAGAAATATGAATACATTTTTGAAATCCCCGAGGTCTGTAGATTATAATTCACTGAAAAACTCGCGTTCATCCCAACTACAAGGAAAGCTGATTTTTTCCGTTGCGCAGATTAGCATTACCGTGGCGCGTTGCGCAGATTTGGTTGCACCAGCTCGCGCCACTCTACAACTTTGGTTATGAAGCGAGAAGCGCTCCGATGCACCCATAAGGAGTTATTCGCAAAAAACCGCCAGTCCGCTCATTTTTGGCAAGGACTATAAAAACCGCTCAAAAATCACTTTAAGTCACTGTTTCGGACTCAAATAAAACTGAATTGAATGAAAGGTGAAAAATTTAGGTATGTGCAATGACGTAGCTGGAAATCGAACCCAGCACCTTTGGGTTACCAGTCCAGTGCAGTAACCAAGCTACAGGCCCATTCCAGACCAACAGATTAAACTCAGTATTTGAGAAAGCTAAAACTCGCCTTTTTACAGGCAATTTTAGCAATTTTCGTGTCTACTTTCTCATGTACGTAGCATGTGAGCCAGCCTGGACCTATACACTTATAAAAGCCAGGACAGGCTAACTTTTACAAACAAACAAACAAACAATTCAGCTCGATTGTCTGCTACATCTTAGTCACACGCACGGTTTTCTTTCCGCTTTTCGTTCCGCGCTTTGGTTGCGCAGGCTGATCGCTCTTCTTGAACAACTGAATGAACTTTTCGCGCATTGCAGTGCTCATCACCAACAGCATCCAAGGGTTGCCCAGACAATCGAGAGTGACCATCACGTACCAGCGCAAGTGATACAGGTCTGGACCGTATTCCCAATGCTGCAACGATTGGGTCTTGCAGGCAACATTGGTCGCTATCAAGTAGAAACAGAACAGATATTTGTTGGCAACAGCAAACTTCCAGGTACATACATACAGAGTACAGACAGACCGAGACTGTTCCCTACATACAGATAAGTAACTGGTAAATGTAATCCCCTGCCCTGCCCCTAATCGAAAATTATTAATTGAAGCGTTCAGACGAAGAAATGCCTCAGTCCACTTTTTGAAAAAATTGAGTTCTACTCGGCAGCACAATCCCCTAACTATAGACATGTTAAATACAAATCAGTTAGTCTGAAAACATTCTATGTCGTAAGTTACACCAACGCAATTTTTTAACAGTGCTCGAAATTCAGTTGAAGAAAAGCCTAAGTCCAAGTCAAGAGCCTCAATATTCACACACAAAATTAGAACTTTGGTCTAGACAGCTGAAAGTTGATACAGTAATACGTGTGTAGTATAGCCGAGTTCTCAAACTCCTGAAAAGAAATCCCAGATTTGATGCTTCAATTCGAGGCTACAGTAATCGATCTGCTTAACTATTGAATAAAAATTTCGAATTTGATGTTCTGGCTTACTAATCAGGATTTTTACGTAAAAATTGGGGGTTTTAGAGTGCTTTTTGACTACTTTAAGAAGCATTGGTCGAATTGCGTTTTTGAAGAAATTTGCGACCCCATTTCGGCCCCAATAGCTTATCTGTAACCCCTAAAATCTATGCTCTATATTTCGGATTATAGCGCTATCCTTAAGCTACAGAATGGTGGCAAGAACGCTAGCGTACGCCTACAGGTTCTGGAGTAAATTAGCTAATGGCTGAAAATCACAAATTTTTGCGTCTAAGGTTGATAAAATTTTGAAATAAAATTTCTCATTCAATAATCATTGTTTAAACTTAAAAATCGGGGGCCTTAGAGTACTGATAGACTAGTTCAAGAAACTTTGATCAAATACCGCTTTTGAAGGCAAAAATGGGCCTTGCCTTTTGGCTCCTTGTTCTGCAATCGTTCAACGTACATTGTAGGTTTTACATTTCAGATTATCGTTGCTCTACTTTTAAGCTGCAGATTGATGACTAGATTGCTAGTCCGCTACCCGGAGTTTTGGAAGGCAACCAAGCCTACTAGCTATAACTGCTGTCTTACTCTTACTGATCTTTTTTAAATTTGCGACTATGGACTTAGGCTGTTTTATGGTTTAGACCTTAAAACAGCCTAAGTCCACTATCACAAATTTTTAAAAATATCCAAATCAGGAAGCGTGTGGTGGTCCAAACTCAGGTGCAGAGTAGCACTGTCTTTTGGCATAATACACTTTAGGCCATAGCATTTAGCACAATTTATTTGAGGCTGGCCGAAAACTTTGAACGCGTTTTTCTCGTTTCATCTATTTATGGACTGAGGCATTTCTTCGTCTGAACGCTTCAATTGGCGTTGTCCTTAAAGGTGAGGCAGATCTGTCCATATATGTAACAGCTCCGGGCCGACTTGGGGCGATCCGATCCGATGTGTGGGGGGGGGGGGCTTTTACAGCCCTACGCTCAGACCTTGCGATCCATTGCGCAACCCCCGTGTTTCGTCATCTCGGACGTTTCCCTTCTATCACTGCCAGCCACTCTAGCCATGCTGTTGGGCGCCAGGTACTAAGAGAGCGCCTGGCGCATTGACGTCATAGTGCTGACAGCGTCCACTGCCGCCCGGCCGAAGAGGAGTAAACCGGTATAGGCCTTGTTGTGTCGTCTCAGCCAGCACTTGACGTCATTGCTCTTTCTCCAAGTTGGCATGCTGTAGGAGCGGCTTCGGTGCTATGGCAGATCCAGTTGGTTCCCATTTTATCTACTCACTGTAACCAGCTTTCGGTGGCCTGGGTGGAGCGTTGTGCCGACGACCAACTCTTTGCAATTGCAGCAAGAAACTTGCCGCCCCGAGAGGATGAACCACTACAACCGCTAGGGATGCAGGGGCCGCCGTGACTCAGAGGCAGCAAGCTACCCACTGAGCCAACGACGCGGCCGACTTGGGGCGAGGAGGGTAGGGGGTTTCTTCAGGTGGGGGTCGAGGGGGCCTTTCGCCCAGAGGGGGTCCAAAATTTCAAAAAGCTCCAAAACACCTGGAAATTCGTTTTTAGCACGGTTTTTTCAGTAAGGACGCTAAAAATCGCTATTTTAAGCTGCCAAGATAGCGTTTTAGAGCTAATAACAACCTGAAAATGACAAAAGTGGCTTCCAAAAAGCCCGATTTATCTTAAATATTAGCAGTGGAAACGCCAAATTCCGTTTCCAAAGGCTTTTCAAGCGAATTGTAGGCTAAAATTTATGATTTCTGAGCCTGTTTGTTAGTGCTGGAGCCACTACTGGTACTTGTAATTTTTGGGTCGGGGGTCCCTTAACCTGACTCGCGGGGTGGGGATGAGTGGCGGTGGGGTGCGGTAACCCCCAAACCCCTAGTACATGTATGGATATGTCCAAACCCAGACGCTACTGAGCAAGTGTTTAGAAAGCCGCGTTTAAATTCTGCATTGAACAGTGGAAAAATGAATTCAATTTGGAGAGCCCTCAGTACATACAATCATACATAGTGAATTTGGTCTCGGTATCTGCACAACGAATGGCAACAGCCTGAGAATTGCGCAAACGCAACCGTTTGAAGGCCGGCCGCCGGAAGTGACTGGGCTGGGCTGGGTCCCCTGCTATAGAGTGATGTGACAGAAATCAATCAGAAACACTGACCATAATATTCATGTAATTGAGGAGAAGGCGCAGACTGTAGATACTAATAGACATCTGAACCAATGAGAGACCCATCATACCGAACGCCAGCCGCGCTTCTATTTTGAAGCCACTGGTCAGCGCCTGTTGCTGCTGGGTTGGACAACAGACTGTCACTGAGCCCTTGACTGCAATGGCCCCGTAACAAACCGAGTACCTAGAAATATGGACAGACAACGTTTAAAATCTCCAATTTATGTGACGTCTTAATCAATAATTAGACACTAAGTACAGGGTGATTCACATATCCTGCCCGGTTTCGCAAACTCAGAACTTTATTGTTTGTGCACCGAATCAGATGATTTTTGGATATGATATGTGGATATACTTCGCATTTTACTGTTGAAAATTTCAGCTTATTTTGTCACGAAATGCCTGAAAACGGGCAGTTCTACCGCAAAGTAAAATTTCCAACATTGGCGCTAAATATATTTGGCTTGTGCGCGATTAGGCTAAATGTTTGAGTGTTGAAACATTCTTAAACCATAGTGGGTTGACGCTTTATTCGCTTTTCCACACAAACCCACGTTTTTAGCAGTTGTGATAGCTTTTTCGGTGCGGGAATGTGCAAAATGCAAGGTGCAGTTTGAGTGGACCAAAAGCACTGAGAATGTTCCGCCTGCAAATTGGGTAGAACGCGAGGCTCCAAGAGATACCAGCAGCCGCTGGTGGCATGAATCGCTGATCGAAGAGGGCAGTGTGTCCAACAAAACTAGGAAAGAAAAGTGTCCACCAACCAGCGTGCACGGTGGAACCACCAGCGGCTGCAGAAAGTGTTTGAAAACAGTGACCATCACGTTGAAATGCATAACTAGTGACGTAGTGCATGGAATTTGTTGAAATTTGAAACAACAGAATTCGAAGTGTGTCCACACATCATATTAAAAAATCAGCAGATTCGGTCCACAAACAAAAAAGTTCTGAGCTTGCGAAACCGGGCGGGATATGTGAATCACCTACTGTTGTTTGGGTATGGGATTTTCTGGAATCGGTTCGGTATGGGTAGGTATTTTTCGGCATACCAAGGAATCGGTTCGGTATGGGTAGGTATTCGCAAAAATACCGGTATACCGGTATTTATTCGGTATTTGCTGAAAATGTGTTTCAAAGTCAAAACACTGAATTTCCCACTTACAAGGCCATTGATTTAGTAATTTCCAAGGTCAGAGGCTATAAAATTCATCAAAAGCAATGGGATTTACAGTTTTTAGAAATTTTTTAAAATTATTTTTTAGTTTTATTGGAGTGGAAATCGTTTCTACAGTATAAATAATTTTGGCTGAGAGAAATTCTTCCATTGTACTGTAGTTTAGGCTCTTCTAGTGTACAGTATAGAGATCTAACAAGCAGAGACAAAAATGTGGGGCTATTTTATTGATTGTGAATGTACTGTACATCAAGCACATAGAGACTTGATAAGATGCAGTGTGAAGTTAAGCCAATATTTGACCAGAGTTTTCTAATGCAGATGAAGTTTGGGACAGGACAGGGAGTAGGGTCAGAAGACTAAAAACTCTTCAAATTCGATATTTTGGAAGGATATCATTATAGAATGTGCTTCTGCATGCCCAAAAAATGCAAAATTACAATGAAAACATTGTGATCATAGGGAATTTTTCGATAAAATTGCACTAAGCTTGACAAAAAATACCGATTCCGAAATACCTGGGTATTCCCAAAATAATCGGTATACCCGGTATGGGTATTTATTAAAATACCTGGAATCGGTAGGTATTTATTGGGTAGGTATTCCTAAAAATACCCATTTTTCGGTATGGGTTCGGTATACCCAATCAACAGTAGAATCACCCTGTACATTTTAACCACAGTGGAGGACTTAAACTACTACATACAACGAGAGGAAAAATCAAGTGACCTAATCTTGGAAAAACCGGGATTACAGTATCAGGTTCAACTTTTCAGGGTTCTTATGTGTCTCAATCGATGTAAAACTAAATTTTACACCATATATGTGAATTTCAGCCAAATCTTTGGAGTTGGTCCCGAGTTATTTCAATTACTGTTGATTGGGTATACCGAACCCATACCGAAAAATGGGTATTTTTGGGAATACCTACCCAATAAATACCTACCGATTCCAGGTATTTTGATAAATACCCATACCGGGTATACCGATTATTTTGGAAATACCCAGGTATTTGGGAATCGGTATTTTTTGTCCAGCTTAGTGCACTTTTTATTGAAAATTCTCTATGATCACCTTGTTTTCTTTGTAATCTTGCATTTTTGGGGTACGCAGAAACACATTCTATTACGATATCCTTCCAACATATCGAATTTGAAGGATTTTTAGTTCTCTGACCCAACTCCCTGTCCCAAACTTGCTTTGTCATTAGAAAGCGTTGGGCTAGTTTTAGCTTAACTTTACACGGCTCCTTAATAATCAAGTCTCTATGTATTTGATGTACACCGTACATTCACAATCAACAAAATAGCCCTGCATTTTGACACTGCTAGTTAGATCTCCATACTGTACGTACACTAGCAGACCTTAAAACTACAGTACAATGGAAGCATTTCTCTTAGCGAAAATTATTTATAGAAACAATTTTCACTCCAGTAAAACCAAAAAATAATTTCAAAAATTCCTAAAACTGTAAATCCCATTGCTTTTGATGGATTTTCTAGCCTCTGACCTTCGAAATGACTAAATCCATGACCTTTAAATGGAAAATTCAGTCTTTTGACTTTGGAAAACATTTTCAGGAAATACCGAATAAATACCGGTATACCGGTATTTTTGCGAATACCTACCCATACCGAACCGATTCTTGGGTATGCCGAAAAATACCTACCCATACCGAACCGATTCCTGAAAATCCCATACCCAAACAACAGTAATTTCAATCCCCCTAGAAATCTAAAAATCGCCAAAAACGGCCATTTTTCTCATTTTCGGTCAACTTTGACGGTGTTTCTAGGGATGGGCACGAAAATTAAATCCGTTTGAATTTCGTATTCGTTAAATCAATGTTTGCTCATTATTATTATTATATTTGATACGAAAATCAAAATGCCTAATTCATATTCGTACAAGTATGAAAATTAATTTTCTTATGACGATACGAGTTCATTTTGTTGGACAAAAATTAATTTTCGTATTTTCACGGTAGGTTACAGACTGCAAATAGGTACCCAGTTTAGGCCTTTCAGCATTAAAATAAGCCTTAAGAGTCATTTTTATAAGACCGGGGCAGGCGACGGAACATGGAATTTTCTGACCTATACCTTTTATGTGATGAATCAATAAGTCTTTAGTAGAAAACACCACCACTGCGGTATTCTTGCTCTTCGATACCGCTTGCGGTATTTATGCCAAAAACGTGATTTTGGACATTTTCAACTGGTTCTCCAGTGCGCAATTGCCGATCGCGGTCATATCTTCATTTTTCTATTGTTTTTCTAACAGTTTTGAGTCACAGTAGCCTATTATACATCTCAAAAGTCTATTTTTCAACTGAAAAATGACATAAATTAGCTATTTTTAGCTTGAGTTTTTTTCCGCGATTCATGTTTTTTCCGACGCTTAGCAAAGAAACCGGTTTTTTCCGGAAAAAAAAACGAAAAAAACACCGGAAAAAACACACCTCACATCCCTGCTACAGACAGACTTTATTCCTCTCTTTTTGCGGTTACGACTAAGAATAAACAAGAAAAGAAGAGGTAAACTTCACTCTTTGCTTCACCAACTGGGAGAGCTTTTTTGATCACTGTAAATTTATTTGATTTTATTCTTTCTCGAACTCCCCAGATTGCCTAGTTTTTGAGCTACATTAAAAAATAAGCTTTGAAAATAAAAATATGTTTTATGTTTCAAAATATGCACATATTTGAATTTCAGAAACATATGACTGTATGTGTTCTTAAGAGCCAATGCACGTAAAAAGGGTAAAATCATGTAAAGTAGCTATGTCAGGGATTTGGACCAAGTGGTGTTTTTTAGTTAGTATAAGAGTAGAAACGACCACTTGCGAGTTGGTTTTTGCATATTCCGCCATACAGCAGAATTATGACATTTTTTGTGATTTTTGCTCCAAAAATCGTTTTTTGCCCATAACTTCCTAACCAGTGGTCCGATTTGAACCGCGAATACATCAAAAGATGTGTCTTTCTTTGTAGAATCGACTGATAAAATCTCAACTCCATTGCTTTTTCGCCTCTCGAATTATTTGCGAAAAATCGGTCAAAAAGACCCCAACTTTGAGGTCATTTTTCTCGCTTGGAGGTGCCTACCTAGAGGCGTCATCTGGTGGACCTAATAGAGCAACACCTGTACTATAAGAATGTAAAAAAATTATCATGGGCATTTTTGATTTGCCCGAAAAAATTGAGCTCAAAATTTCGAAAAGTGCCAGAAGTGCTTTGGTTTCCTCGCATTTTCGCGTTAATCAAAGCATACATAGCGCTTCTGGGAGCGTCTGAGAGTCTGAAATACAGTCATTCAGTAAGAATTGAATCCAGTGCGTTGCTATTGTGCAGTAAATGCTTCTTTTTTTGGAAAAACTGGTCAGACAGGTTCCTTTGGCTTGACAAGGTGAAGCTTGAATTCTAACACGGTACAGTACGCTAATCGTTGCTAAAGTTCCTCAGCGAATATTTTGACTTATTGCTTTGTGCAAGCTTTTAGCCAAGATCCAATCATAGTACATAATTACCAGTTGTGTTCTGTTAGTGATCACTTTATAAAGTTGACCCTGGCACCCAACCAACGAATGGGTTAGCTCAGTTTCTTTTCATTGTGCTTTTTTGTGTACAACACACTTTTTACTTTGCGGCACGTAATCGCCATCTAATGGCCCAAACGCCATGGTGGCCATCGTTGTGTATGTACGTAGTAGTTCTCTGGTTGGATCGGATGTACTATGGCTCAATTATTAGAGCTATTAACCCAATTTATCCCACAGTCATCTTTTTTCCCAGATGCCATGGACAAAGTTGTTTATATACTAGGCACAGGGTTGGGTGCCTTGGCTTAGCTGCCATCTGTTTGGTACCCGCTACCACAACCATGCCCATAACTTGCAGAGCATCTGCTGAATATTCAGGTTTACTTTCTTCAACACTTACAAATTAACTGATCATAATTTTATCGACTTTTTCGGTTTGATTTTCTAGGGAACTGGATAGACTTTCGCTTAGCATTGTTATGACTACTACTAGTCAAAGTCAAAGTCATAGTTAATACTTTTGTGATATGGCAGTCAAACGAACAGGTAGTCAAAGTCAAAGTTTGACTACTTTGGTTACCATAAATATGTAGTCAAACGAAGACCAGGTAGTCAAACCGTTTGACTATCACTATGTTTTGTTATAAGAGGCAGGCTTTTCAAGCGCATTTTACCACTTCTTTGCTGCTCGCAACAAAATATTTTGCAAACATGTTACTTTTCAAAGAACTTTAGAACATGAAGCAACGTCTTTTCAGAACATTTTGAAGCAATGACAGGTGTCAGTCAGTGAATCAATCTCTGCTTGATGCAAGCTTTTCCGTGAAGGTAAAAAATATGACATACTGTACAGTACAGTACAATACCTTTCTAAAAACGTTTTACGAAGCAACGAAGAATGTGAAATGAGAGAACTGAACAATTCTCTTGGTTTCAAATGCAAAAACGTTTTGTTCTATTTTGTGGCTATTTTTGTGAAGCATGTTTTTCTTTTGTATCGAAAATTTCAACAGAAAGAAACAATTATGCACTCATGCGCTCATTTTTGCGGCTACTCATATCATTTATTTCAAAGCAAACTATTACAGATGTAGTCACAGCCATTTCAGGTGACTGAAGCTTATAAATCGCTAAAAATATCGATTTGGCTCTGTTTCAAAAAGTAGTCAAACCAGTGGTCATAGTAGTCAAATGGTTTGACCACAATATAGTCAAATTTGACTACTGTGGTATTGTACTCAAACGGTTAGTAGTCATAACAATGCTAAGCGAAAGTCTATCCAGTTCCCTAGAAAATCAAACCGAAAAAGTCGATAAAATTATGATCAGTTAATTTGTAAGTGTTGAAGAAAGTAAACCTGAATATTCAGCAGGCGCTCTGCAAGTTATGGGCGTGGTTGTGGTAGTGGGTACCAAACAGATGGCAGCTAAGCCAAGGCACAACCCTGTGCCTAGTATATAAACAACTTTGTCCATGGCATCTGGGAAAAAAGACGACTGTGGAATAAATTGGGTTAATAGCTCTTGAGCCATAGTACGTCCCATCCAACCAGAGAACTACATACATACACAACGATGGCCACCACGGTGTTTGGGCCATTAGATGGCGATTACGTGCCGCAAAGTAAAAAGTGTGTTGTACACAAAAAAGCACACTGAAAAGAAACTGAGCTAACCCATTCGTTGGTCGGGTGCCAGGGTCAACTTTATAAAGCGATCACTAACAGTACACAGAACTGGTAATTACATCCTATGATTGGATCTTGGCTAAAAGCTTGCACAAAGCAATAAGTCAAAATATTCGCTGAGGAACTTTAGCAATGATTAGCGTACTGTACCGCGTTAGAATTCAAGCTTCACCTTGTCAAGCCAAAGGAACCTGTCTGACCAGTTCTTCCAAAAAAGAAGCATTTACTGCACAATAGCAACGCACTGGATTCAATTCTTACTGAACGACTGTATTTCAGACTCTCAGACGCTCCCAGAAGCGCTATGTATGCTTTGATTAACGCGAAAATGCGAGGAAACCAATACTCAATTCTGGCACTTTTCGAAATTTTGAGCTCAATTTTTTCGCGCAAATCAAAAATGCCCATGACAATTTTTTTACATTCTTATAGTACAGGTGTTGCTCTATTAGGTCCACCAGATGACGCCTCTAGGTAGGCACCTCCAAGCGAGAAAAACGACCTCAAAGTTGGGGTCTTTTTGACCGATTTTTCGCGAATAATTCGAGAGACGAAAAAGCAATGGAGTTGAGACTTTATCAGGCGATTCTACAAAGAAAGACACATCTTTTGATGTATTCGCGGTTCAATTTGGACCACTGGTTAGGAAGTTATGGGCAAAAAACGATTTTTGGAGCAAAAATCACAAAAAATGTCATAATTCTGCTGTATGGGGGAATATGCAAAAACCAACTCGCATGTGGTCGTTTCTACTCTTATACTAACTAAAAAACACCACTTGGTCCAAATCCCTGACATAGCTACTTTACATGTCTTCCAGGCGTTTTACCCTTTTTACCTGCATTGGCTCTTAAGAGCCGGTTTTTCTAAGTATCGACCCTTCCCGGACAAATCTCAACTTTTTGTCTCCGATTTGGTTAAAATTTCAAATTTTGGTATAATTTGACTTAAGAGCCAGTTTTTCTAGGAATCGACTTTTGCTCCTTAGCCTCCAGACAAATCTCAACTTTTTGTCTCCGATTTGGCTAAAATTTTGTATTTTGGTTTAGTTTGACCTAAAAAGACATTTTATCACCTTCCCGGCCATTTTTGAGAGGGTCACTTTTTCGACCCAACCTCAGCTTTCGGCTTATAAATCGGAAACGAATCAACGTAGAAAGTTCGGGATTGCATATTTAGAATCAGAAGAGCGTTATCTTTCAAACGATTCCCTATTCGAGCAGATTTCTGACAAAAATTTTTTTTCGAATCCTTTCCAGGCCCGATTTGACCCCCCTACAGTACAACCCCCATTCCGATAATTTTATTTCATGGAAATGTAGCGCTATCTATTCGCTTTCGAACGCACAAAAAAAATCGAGAAAAAAAATGGGGGGCAAATTGAGTTTTTGGGCCTTGAAAGTTGAAAATCCGTGAAATTTTATATAAATTTGCCTTTCAGCATGCATACACTGCAGAGAACAGAACATGGGTATATTGTGGACCGAAGTCCAAGATTTCTGTCATACATATTACACAGTATCTCTTGCATACATTGCACAATTCTGGACTTGCTTAATGCTTTCTGACGTGAGTTAGCTTGCTTCTTGGTGTCGTTAAAAGTCAGACTCTGATTCGCTCCAGCTTTACCCCTTATCCCTATGTAAGTTGAAAATCGAACTTTTGTGTAGAGAGCTGTGCTTTGGTGCACTAATAGACATCCACGAGTTATGTTAAACCTGCAAAGGGTTTATGGATTTGACGCTCCATTCCCAAGATATATGCCATCAAAAATAGGGCCACTAACTATGGGACCAAAACTTCCAACTCGGGCTTCTTTTATACTACATATAACAAGAGTAAGCTTTGTATGCCGCAAAACTGTAGAACTTCGCATGTTTTCGAGTATTTGGAAGCGAATTTCTCATAAACAACGGGCCGTAGCCATATATGGTTTACACCAGACTGTAGCAAATTGATAGTACTACAAATTTACGAAATAAAAAAGTCGGCCTAAGGGGTTGCAGACGAGCTAGGGCCCGCCAAATGTGGTCTAAAAAATTTTTTTGCTCAAAAATTATTTTTGACCAAAAATTTTTAATCTACTCTAAAAGTTATCTAAAAGCCCCAATTTTTTAGTTCCAACTCTGATTATAGTATAGAAGAAGCCCGAGTTGGAAGTTTTGGTCCCATAGTTAGTGGCCCTATTTTTGATGGCATATATCTTGGGAATGGAGCGTCAAATCCATAAACCCTTTGCAGGTTTAACATAACTCGTGGATGTCTATTAGTGCACCAAAGCACAGCTCTCTACACAAAAGTTCGATTTTCAACTTACATAGGGATAAGGGGTAAAGCTGGAGCGAATCAGAGTCTGACTTTTAACGGCACCAAGAAGCAAGCTAACTCACGTCAGAAAGCATTAAGCAAGTCCAGAATTGTGCAATATATGCAAGAGATACTGTGTAATATGTATGACAGAAATCTTGGACTTCGGTCCACAATATACCCATGTTCTGTTCTCTGCAGTGTATGCATGCTGAAAGGCAAATTTATATAAAATTTCACGGATTTTCAACTTTCAAGGCCCAAAAACTCAATTTGCCCCCCCCCATTTTTTTTCTCGATTTTTTTTGTGCGTTCGAAAGCGAATAGATAGCGCTACATTTCCATGAAATAAAATTATCGGAATGGGGGTTGTAGGGGGGTCAAATCGGGCCCGGAAAGGATTCGAAAAAAAATTTTTGTCAAAAATCTGCTCGAGTAGGGTATCGTTTGAAAGATAACGCTCTTCTGATTCTAAATATGCAATCCCGAACTTTCTACGTTGATTCGTTTCCGAGTTATAGGCCGAAAGCTGAGGTTGGGTCGAAAAAGTGACCCTCTCAAAAATGGCCGGGAAGGTGATAAAATGGCTTTTTAGGTCATATTAAACCAAAATACAAAATTTTAGCCAAATCGGAGACAAAAAGTTGAGATTTGTCCGGGAAGAGTCGATACTTAGAAAAACCGGCTCTTAAAAAGACATTTTATCACCTTCCCGGCCATTTTTGATAGGGTCACTAAAAATTTTTCGACCCCCTTCCGGGACCGATTTGACCCCCCAACAGTCGTGTCTCCAACTGTTTTATTTCACGGAAATGTAGCGCTATGTTTTTGCTTTCGATTAAAGAAAAAAATCGAGAAAAAAAGGGGGAGAATTTGAGTTTTTGGACCTTGAAAGTTGAAAATCAAAAACATTTTCCTTATCATGGATTGCACACTGTAAACAACACAACTTGGTCAGTTTTGAATCGAATTCGGAGATCTTTGGCACACGTATTGTACTGTTCATCTTGCACATAGCGCACAAACCTGGTTCTGGTTGCCGCTGGTTAACACGAGTTTTATGCTTATTTTGTTTATTATTTTCAGATTCGCAAACAATTTCTTGGTTTCATTTGATGTTTCCCATGATGGGCATCCGAATTGTCTTTTAGAAAGGAATTAGAGCTGGAAATCGGGCCGGCCCAACCCAAACAATGCCTAAGCGAAGGATAGTTGGAAACTTTTGCATTGAATAAACATTCTGCCTACTTGGTTACTTACAATAAGTAAGCCTCACTTAGCATTGACATTGTGCACTATAGTGATAAAGACTGTTACTCTCTTGTTATTTGTATTCTCCTTAAGCAATGCTATGCAAGATTTGCAAAGGTGTGCACGTGAACGGACTAAAATAAACATTATTGATCCTGGCTGCTGTGGGATGGCGACTGTAAAACTCGTCATCTCGACTCAACTATTGATGTACATGTATGTACATACGCAAACTATAATCTTCAAAAAATAAGTGACCTGCCGGTTTTTTGCGAATAACCAGAAGTAGACAAGGTCGAGCTCCGGCCTGGGGTAAATCCAAATCTGTGTGCTACGTTTGCTCTGAACCCTAATTTGCGCAATGTCCAAAACTGAGTTTTTTCCTAATTGCTATGAAAATCAGATGACTGCAGAATTCGATTCTAGAGTCCTTGGCGACTCCAATGATGCTTTCATGACGTGCCTAGGCCAAACCGATCTGGAGATATGGCCGGTCAAAGTATGCAAAAATTGCAAAAAATGGCGTTTCGTTTTTTAAACTTCACAAAGTAGGCAGACCGACGGATTTGGCTGAAACTCCATCAAAGGGGTATTCTTGACCGTCGGAATCGATTCTGACACTTCCCGGCCCTGAAAACCTCACACTGATACCATAATTCGGCTCCCAAGGTGAGGTGGTCATATAAGATTGAGCAGTCTAATACCATTATAAGCATCCGCAATCAATTTTAGGCCTTTGCGAACGTCTACCATTACAACACTGCTACTTCTTGTTGATGCGGTAACAGCAACCGACTAAGAGCGAACCCAGTTAAGTATTTACTTTAGTGAGTTAGAGAAACGAACAACGAGGAGAGGTATTAAAACACAACCACACACAATACAAACAGTAGTAGAACGGAACACTGAACAACAACAGTAACAATAATAATGCGGTATTGAAGTAATGCGCTCTTAGTCGGTTGCTGTTACCGCATCAACAGTTGATTAGAAGTCCAAGCGTCGAAGGATGGCCCATAAAGAAGAGCGACCAACGTTTAAGCCGCTAAAAGGTGAAGAGAACTATCCACTGTGGTCATCACACATGAAAGACTATTTCGCTGCACACGACCAGTGGGACATTATTCAAGAAATTGAGATTGAACCTCCTGAACCTGATCCTTTACCAGCAGAACCGACTGTGGCACAGAGAAAGGAGTTCGATGCTAAACAGAAGGAGAGAAAGGACTTTCGTCTGCGCGCTGCCAAGGCTAAGTTTTTCATCAATCAGATGGTCGAGGAGAACATACAGTACCTGATTGTCAAGCCAGAAGTCGACACTGCCAAAAGGGCGTGGGACATTTTGCGTGAACAGTTTCAGAAAGACACTGTTGCAAATCGAATGCAGTTGATGTCGCGATTGTTCCAGCTGAGGCAGAAGGAAGGACAGTCAATCGGTGACTACTTCAAGGAGTTCGATGACTTGTCAGGTCGACTTAAAGCTTTGAATTATGTTCTTCCTGATGGTACCGACCCAGTGATTTTGATGAACGGATTGCTGCCCAAATTTGAGAACATTAGATTGTTCTACCAGAACCAGGGAGCAGTTACTGCACCGGTGTTACTTGAAGCGCTGCGGCAACACGAGGAAAGTCACTCAGATCAGTCAAGTCAGAAGGGTGAGTCCCTGTTGACAGCATCTAGAAAGCCGGGCAACCAGAGCCGAGGTGCCAGTCAGTCGTCGAATGGAAATTGCTACAATTGCGGCGAGAAAGGACATATTGCGAGAAACTGTTGTTCAAAACCGAAATACAGTGATGATTAGAAGAGAAAGTGTTTTTGAAAAAAAAATAAGTTGACCTTTCTAGAGATAAATGACCCCTGTTTAAAATGCCTCAAAGGACAACAAAAAATTAGAGATAATTATGAAACCAAATCGCTCCAAAGGTAAACAAAAAATTAGAGCACGCGCTAACAACGCATATCCCAAGACTAAAACGTTAAGCGACACGCTCCAAAGAGGAAAGGTCGCGCCGCTCCGTATTTTTAATCTGTTTTCTATGCTTGCAACATTTCTGTCACATCCATACTAAATATATCACAACTGGTCTAGCCCTTTTGTCATTGTTGTTTTGTGTAGTAAACGTCTCAGTCGCTTCAATATACAGGAGAAAAAAAGATCGGCGATGTCAGGAGGTCTCTGATGGACCAGCAATAGGCCAATAGCGGTTTTGTGATTATGGCCGGGGAACTGTTGGCAGGTGTCGGCACCATTACGTCAACGCAGGGCGATTACTTAGTAACTATGCTTACAAGCGCATGGCTAGGAGTGATTTGGCAGTGAAAAAAGAGCAAACTGTCTGGAATGGCGATATCTAACTATCAGTTTCGAAGAAGACCACTTGGATGTGATGGTAGGGTTGTACAGTATGTACGTACTGCTCTCGAACTACTGTAGGTATACATGTGTAAGATCCGATGTCAGTAGATTTGTAATATGAATTAATTTGTTTGTATTATTAAGTTTGTATGTACGTATACTGTATGGTGTAGTAATTTATTCTGTTTCTCTTCTTATTTAAGATAGTGATTTGTTTTTTCTTGGTAAAAGTTGGTTTGCCAATGGAGTTACGTAATATTTATTACTGAGATTATTGCGTAAGTGTACCATCGAAATAATACGTTGAATATAGTTGGTTTTGATGCTAATGGTATATGAGCTAATAGCGAGAACTGTTCAGACAATTAAAACTATGTATTAGTTCTACGCTCTGAATGCATTTCAGACGGATTCTTAGACTGATTTTCTCAAACGGTAATTTTTTTAAGATATTCTCGTTTTTGAAGTCTGTTTGGGCTCCATCAATTCCCGTACCGCATTGGGAAATCCTAGATCCGCGACTGGTAGTAGCATAAGGATTATGATTGTTTAAGAATATGCAGTAAGATCCTGACAGAAAGACAGAAATTAAGTTAAATTCACTATTGCAATTTTTTATCATATGTTTTACTACAAATTCTGAAAATGTATAGGTTTGCTAATGTATATGTTAATATAATGAGTATGGTATAGCCATGGAAGCTAGGGAGCGGCGCGACCTTTCCTCTTTGGAGCGTGTCGCTTAACGTTTTAGTCTTGGGATATGCGTTGTTAGCGCGTGCTCTAATTTTTTGTTTACCTTTGGAGCGATTTGGTTTCATAATTATCTCTAATTTTTTGTTGTCCTTTGAGGCATTTTAAACAGGGGTCATTTATCTCTAGAAAGGTCAACTTATTTTTTTTTCAAAAACACTTTCTCTTCTAATTTCTTAACCTTTGGAATAATATTCAATAAGGTATCGTGGCAAAGGCAACTTGAGAAAAGACGTATAGAACATATAGATAGACTACAGACAAAGCAACAAAATAGACATACAAATACAGAAGGACAGAGAAATTCCGATAGACAGACACAAAGAGCCAGTGGAGTCGACCGGTGGACAGTGGAAAACTAAGTGAACTGACCGATACAGAACTGAGCAAAGAAGATAATGGAAAAGAAGAGGTGGATAAAGGTGCAGGTAAAAGTGCGAAAAGGAAGAGATGTACTGTATCAAAAAGCACTGGTTGGTGCGCAAGTTAAATACACGGTCCCTGAGAGTGTTGCTGGTTGCAAGGCATAATCGGCAAAAAGCATACGGCAGTGCAGGCATTCAATGGTGAAGGGTGTTAAGTGACAAGCAGATGCGATCACAATGACAGAGAACTTCCAATCGAACTCTTAGCACTATGCAATATACGTTCGCATTCAAGATTGACCATATGCATAACCAGCGCCTAAATATTAAAATTACGTACAACCATGGTGCCTACGTAAGGGTATACCATATAAGGCACTCGTGCCTTAACCGTTACGGGCAGACCGTGCACCAATTGGTGCACGCGAAAATTTTTATCACGCATTGGCCGATCAGCTTCGCACGGGTTCATCACGCAAAGCTCGATCAGCTTCGCAACATTTATACCTCGATCAGCTTCGCATTTGCGTTATGCAGCCGGCGCAGTCATAACTCATTTTCATCACGCACTTTGTGTCGGCTGTATGCTACAGCGTTGCGCATTAGCTGGTATTTAAAGTGGCCGCCAGTAAAAAAATGCGTGATGAAAAACCTCATCACACATGGCTCCATACATGAGCCGAAAAAATCCGGAGGGGCGGTCTGGAGACTTCGGGAAGGGGGGTGGGGTCCCGAAAAAAGGCAAAAAACGCCTATTTTGCCTTAAATAAGCGAAAATTTTCTCCCAAGGGGGAGCCGCAAGGGGGGCGTACAATCTCTCTCCTTCGTTAGAGGTACCTTAACGGTTCCTTAATCTGAACCAGATTCATCGGATTCGTTACACTAACCATTTCCTTCGTCAGGTTTGTTAATTAATGAGAACTATGGAATACACCACGTGATTTCTACTGTACTCTATGTATTGAAACGAGAGAGCGCTTTACTTAACAAAACAACAATGACCCAAGGTTAGATACTAGTGGGTGTTATATACAAATCTCTTTCAGTATATGTTACCACCACAGAAACCGCACATGTAGGTACTATACACAATACACAATACGTATGCCTTTTATGCTACTAGTACCTTATTTACATGGCGTTGAGCGCCCAACCGTATGCCGAACCCCTATAAAGAATCATGTAAAAACACACCCTAAAGACAATTCCTCATCCGTTCAGGAGAATGAAACAAATTCTTCAGTCGGCGACACAACCAGTCAACAGCAAATTCGTAACCAACCAACGTCCCTTCAATCTAAAGCAAGCTTTTCTCAATAGCATTAATCAATAAAATCAAAAGAACGTAAATACCTTTGTTCTGTTTAAAAAGAGGCACCATCCTCGCGCTTGGAAGAGGACTATTATATTTATGCTCAGTGTTGCCAGGTCTGCAGACCAAAAAACCCCTAAATCAGAGAAAAAATTCCCCCAGAAACCCCCAGAATTTTTAAAATACCCCCAGAAATCCCCCCAGATATAAACTGTACTTTTAGAGCCGATGGAATCTGAATTTCACATTGAAGCATAAGATAGATATAGTGAGAAGCAGAAAGAATCAAATTTATTACATGTACAACTAAATTGTAATTGTAATTCTGCAACAAATCACTCAAATTACGATCAGACCAGGCATCAGACACAAAGAAAACTAGAGAATTGTATGAAATTTTCTAAAACTTTGTTTCAACTTATGACACGGTTTTAGTTTCCTTCACGTTGATTCTAATATACATTTTTATAATGCCGCGTATCCACTAAATTTTTTCACTGTTCCAAAAGAATTTCCAAAGTTGAGATTTTGAAAGGTCCTCATAAAAGTTCTTCAGAATAAAGCATGTCAAACAGCGATTTTTTGGTTAACAGATGGATGACATTACATTTTTTTCAGACAAATGGGTTGAACATTGATTCATCACTGATAAAAAATAACATTCCATCATTAGTCTGAAGAAAAAATTCTCAAAATTCCCCAAACCCCCAAAAAATCCCCTAAATTTTAGCAAATTCCCCCAAAATACCCCCAACCCCCAAAAAATTTCCAAATACCCCCAGATATGTACCCCCAACCCCCAGATGAAATTTTCACCCCCAAATGGTGGCAAAATACCCCCAGATTTGGGGGTAAAACCCCCAACCTGGCAACCCTGTTTATGCTTAGTCGATAGCAAATTGTCATATATCTACCCTTATGCTCTTACGCAGACATATCTATTGGTGGACTCGAATGCTATAATTGTTTTAGTAAGCGGATGTTGATAATAGATCATTTTTCATTATTTTCGTTTGTTTAATTTGATATTCAAGGATCTCTGAACTTAGGGTGCAAATGCAACAAACAGTTGAACTGGTAACACAGTTCATTTCCAGCGCAGTTGTATTTGTATATTGCAACTCATTGAGGCATTTAGATATTTCCAGGCGTATTTTCTGATAATTTGGTTCTGTTAAGGTTGTATAAAGCATCCAAGGTTTTGGAATTGCTGAAGGTCTGATCGGGCTGAACAGTAGACTACCTGCTTTAAGCCAGTTTGTTAGTAATAGAGGCTACCAAGCACTAAACAACAGCGCATCTCAACGTGAAAAGAGGCGTACGCCACCGCCGCCGGCATGGCATGGATTACTAAACTACTGCATAAATCACGACCTTCGGTCGCCTACACCAGTCAGGCACTTAACGCCGTTTATGGTACCGACACCATATAAGGTGCCGGTACCATATATGGTACCGGTACCGAGGGTAGTGGTACCATATATGGTGCCCCCACGTTCGGCGACTGTGGTGGTACCATATATGGTACCCCTACCCATGGCCATGGGTGCCGGTACCATATATGGTGCAGCCTTTCTGGCCTTTCCAGCAGGGGGGTAACCCCCCCAAACCCCCCCCCTAGTACATGTATGGTTGAAGCCAAGTATTAACGTCTGATCTCAGAACGTCGCTAGCTTCTTCCTGAGTCAGAGTAAGATCAATCCACTAAAATTTATAGCACATGTTCTAACATCAGTACAAAATATCGGTCGTACTGATTTATTGGAAAGAAACAGCAAAGTACGCAGAATTGAAGTCATGAACGAATAGTCCCTCGTCTCAGAAAACTGCGGTATGACCTCAAACTCATACTGATTAAGTTGCAATGCATTCTGTACAGCATCTCCTTCCTCGGCGGTAACCAACGACCTGAAGCAATGACAATACATAAACAGTTAGTTACCTGTACTTTTTAAAATTTCTAACCTGCTAGCCTGTTTCTTCCGCTTAGGTATGTAACTTCTGACTGTTTGATTGCACTTCGGCAAAGCCTCGTAACCCGAAATTGAACGGAGTCGATTGTACTCGTTCCAGCATAGAATGTTACAGAGAAACGACCCCGGATCCAATGACACCAGATGAAGACCGCCCATTGTACGCAGACGTGACAAAGCAACATATGCTTGTCCATATTCAAACGTTTCCGAACAAACATCAATCAGAGCTTCATCCAATGTCAGCCCCTGACATTTGTGTACCTGACAATGAAAAATACCATAAATAATTTTCTTTCAAAGAATTTTCTTTCTTTAGAGAAACTGAGCACAAAATATGAACGCAAATACGGTGGCAAGGACGTTATTTAATTACAACAATCTAAATGAGGTCACGCCAGACACATAACTATGCGTGCGCACAGACGATACATGTCATTGAAGGGGATAAAGCGTTTTCAGATTACTTTGAAACCGTAAACACGATTTAATAATGGCATTCAAATCACTAAATAGGGTTTTTTAGTAATGTTATTATTAGTCAAAACAGGGTTTTGCTGCTTTAGAATCGAAATTCGGGGTCTCTGTACTATTTTTATTTTTTAGTCATATGGCCGAAACTCATATTCAATATGTAGTTTCATTGCAAAACAGCATTTTATTGCATTCGTTGCTCCAAATGTTACGTTTTTAAGGCACTTTCTTCAAACGGAACAGGCTTTTTAAAACATTTTTAATGCAAAAATAGCCTTTTTACCACTTTTCCGGTACAAATAAGATTTTACGGTACTAATAAAGCCATTTTCCGCCCCATAATCCTCAAAAAAGGTCGACAAAGCTCACTTTTTTACCGCAAAAAAGGTTCACATTCACAATACCCAGGTTTGCACCGCAAAAAAGGTCGCAAAACCCACCTTCGACTTGCTCCCAAAACTAGGGCCCGACCTACCGGATCCGGATATTACCTGCCGGATATGCCGGATATCAGTCACAGAGGAGAAAACGTGATTTTTCACGTATTTTCAACATAAATATTGCACTATATTGTACCAATTGGTGCACCCGACTATTTTTCATCACGCATTTGCCAACAGTGGCGTATCCAGGATTTCGGAAAGGGGGGGGTGTAAAATTTTAAAGTTGCCTGGTTGGGCCGCTGCCCAACCACAGTAAGAAAATTTAGCAAAATTTGTCTTAAAGAACGCGTTTAAAACGCATTCCAGGCTTAAAATTAACAGAAATTACAAGTCTTTAGTAGTTTAAAGGGGCCTGGTTATGCTTCTGCCCGAACAGGGCGAGAAAATTTTGAAAATTTAGCCTTCAAAAACGCATTTAAAAGGCATTCTGAGCACAAAATAGACAGGTTTGGTACATAATTCATTAGTTTCGCTTATTTTTGACAGACTTTCTCTTCCTACCGCACATGTCGGATAATTGAGAACGACCAACCCTGTTGTCAAGCCCAACTTTCAGCTTCAGTTTTAGACCTAGGCTTAGGTTCAAGCTTAGGCTTAGGCTCAGGATAAGGCTTAGGGACAAGTTTTTTATGAAATCTCCGCCATGTAGCGGATAATAGGAGGATGTATAAGCGGAACTACTACAAACCGGTCAGCCTACTGATTGAGTTTTATGAAAAAAGTCGGACTCACTTTCGTACATACGAGCATGTAATTAATACCTGCAGAATCTTCAACACGATGAACCGGTTCATATCCTTGGCACCCAGCCGATGCGGCAGCACTAGTCGCCTGCCTCTTCTTATTCTTGTCCTTTCCCTTGCGCCGCCCTCTCACAGACAGTCTAGCAGAAGACGACTTCGAACGCACCATTTCACCAGAAACCAACCAAAGCAAGAACTCAAGTTCAGCCTCAACCAAAAAAGAACTCAAGTTCCACGCCTTCAAGAAAACTGACAAAAACGAGAGTGCAAGCTCAATCGTTTCAAAGCAACAAGAAACTGACGAAAACAAGAGCACAAGCTCAATTGTTTCAGAGCAAAAAAGCAGCGCAGCTATTTCGAAAGACAGCAACGCACGTCACGTCACAATACAACCGCGAATGCATACCCATAGGATGTCACATGACGTCACTTATCGCATGAGGCTGTTAAAACGCAACAGTACCAAACAGTATTTATCTTCAACTCAATCTAAAACAGTTCCTTTGTCAAACTGAGTGCATAAAAATTTCCTAATCTCTTCTAACATTTCAAAATTTGTTATTAGTTTATGCGTTATTTTCAATCGTGCACCATAGCATGTCATACCAGCGCGGTTTAATAACAGCCTACCACAACGCAACGTAAACATCTCGCAAACGGAAAATGGCTGCTTATAGCAAAAAAATCGACCAATCACCAGTAAGCGATTTAGGCTCCAACATGTTAAACTCCGCCTTCAACCAATCAGTGGCCACCGAGAATCTCTCTCCATTTTAGCTCCACCCTACTTCTGAACGGAGGAACAATGTTTGACCTCAAATCAAACTAACTAATTACGATATTTCACAACAGCAAAGATCAAAACAGGGCCCTCTGCATAGGACCTTTACAGACCGGGAGACAATTTTTCATCACGCATTTGCTGCTAGGTTCAAGCTGTCGCACAGTGGATACAGGCTTTATGTTATTGTGAGAGCGTTGAGACCAAGCGGCCAGCATAGGCTAAGGCATTTTATCGGAGTGAGTAATTGGAGACCGATAAACAGAGCAATAACCCTTACCGCCAGACCGTGTACCAATTGGTGCACCCGACAATTTTTCATCACGCATTTGCTGCTAGGTTCAAGCTGTCGCACAGTGGATACAGGCTTTATGTTATTGTGAGAGCGTTGAGACCAAGCGGCCAGCATAGGCTAAGGCATTTTATCGGAGTGAGTAATTGGAGACCGATAAACAGAGCAATAACCCTTACCGCCAGACCGTGTACCAATTGGTGCACCCGACAATTTTTCATCACGCATTTGCTGCTAGGTTCAAGCTGTCGCACAGTGGATACAGGCTTTATGTTATTGTGAGAGCGTTGAGACCCAGCGGCCAGCATAGGCTAAGGTATTTTATCGGAGTGAGTAATCGGAGACCGATAAACAGATCTCAAGAACGTGTGGCTAGCTAGATAAAGGAACGGCCGGCGGCCCATGTGCTGAATGCGCCATATCATGTCATACCATCGCGCTTTAATAACAGCCTACCACCACGCAACGTAAACATCTCGCAAACGGAAAATGGCTGCCTATAGCAAAAAAATCGACCAATCACCAGTAAGCGATTTAGGCTCCAACATGATAAACTCCGCCTTCAACCAATCAGTGGCGACCGAGAATCTCTCTCCATTTTAGCTCCGCCCTACTTCTGAACGGGGCAACAGTTCCTGACCTCAAATGAAAATAATTTTTTACGATATTTCACAACAATAAAGATCAAAACAGGGCCCGTACAATAGGCCCTTCACAGATCAGAAAATTTGCTAGATCGGAAGATTTTCATCAATGGCTTTTCTCCAAATCCCGCCTTTTTTCTAAATCTTATATAGCCAGCGAGCCCGCGCGGCTCGCTCCACTCATTCTATTCGGCGCAATAATCGATTTGGCGCTAACGGAAAGGACTTTCGTCTGCGCGCTGCCAAGGCTAAGTTTTTCATCAATCAGATGGTCGAGGAGAACATACAGTACCTGATTGTCAAGCCAGAAGTCGACACTGCCAAAAGGGCGTGGGACATTTTGCGTGAACAGTTTCAGAAAGACACTGTTGCAAATCGAATGCAGTTGATGTCGCGATTGTTCCAGCTGAGGCAGAAGGAAGGACAGTCAATCGGTGACTACTTCAAGGAGTTCGATGACTTGTCAGGTCGACTTAAAGCTTTGAATTATGTTCTTCCTGATGGTACCGACCCAGTGATTTTGATGAACGGATTGCTGCCCAAATTTGAGAACATTAGATTGTTCTACCAGAACCAGGGAGCAGTTACTGCACCGGTGTTACTTGAAGCGCTGCGGCAACACGAGGAAAGTCACTCAGATCAGTCAAGTCAGAAGGGTGAGTCCCTGTTGACAGCATCTAGAAAGCCGGGCAACCAGAGCCGAGGTGCCAGTCAGTCGTCGAATGGAAATTGCTACAATTGCGGCGAGAAAGGACATATTGCGAGAAACTGTTGTTCAAAACCGAAATACAGTGATGATTCACAAAGCAACAGAGGAAACTACAGAGGCAGAGGTCAAGTGTATGGCAGAGGCAGAGGCAGAGGTCAAGGCAACTACAGAGGCAACAATTACAGAGGCAATTACAATCGAGTCGCTAATTCAGTCAGTGGGGGCAAGAGTGGAATGCCATTGTCAGACTGGTCAGTAAATGATGACGGAGACAGCTGGAACTGTACTACGTTTCACTCGCTTGGAACAATGGCCGACCATTGCAATGCCGTGAAGAATCAATCAGAACGAATTTTTCTCATGGACACAGGATGTACCAGTCATATGGTAAAAGATGCTGATCTGTTTTCACAGTATAGTGATTTGTCCAAGCATCATTCGATTATCTTGGGTGACGGTCATACCTGTAAAGCAATTGGTATTGGTCAAGTTAAATTCATGACGCTCGCCAATGGCAAATTACAAGATTGCTCTATGTCGAATGTGTTGTATTCGCCTGACCTGTCTGCAAATATAATTTCGATATCAGCACTAACCAAGAATGGGCACAAAGTCGTGTTTTATGAGAAAGGTTGTGATGTAGTGGGCACAAGAAATGGTGGTAATCATTTGATTGCACGTGGCTATGCCTCAAACGGTATGTATCTACTCAAATGTTCTGTGCAGCCACACATGCCTATACAGTCACACACAGCAAACACTTACAATGACACGCTCAAGTTGTGGCATGATCGCCTGGGTCATTGTGGAATAAGAAAACTTCAAGACTTCTGACATGCAAATTTGGAAAATTTGTGTTACAGTACAAATCCGTTTCTCTTGAAGCACCGCTTATTGGCAGCCGAATTACGGTATCAGGCTGAGGTTTTCAAGGCCGGGAAGTGTCAGAATCGATTCCGGCAGTCAATAATACCCCTTTGACGGAGTGTCAGCCAAATCCGTCGGTCTGCCTATGTTTCGCCCCTATTTTGTGAAGTTTTCAAAAACAAAAGGCCATTTTTCGCAATTTTTGCATACTTTGACCGGCCATATCTCCAGATCGGTTTGGCCTA
>JASANB010006108.1:0-70792 GCA_030248155.1 Sabatieria punctata | reverse complement strand
ACGCAATTTCATTGCAGGCTCGTGGCTTGGATCAGCTATTCGCAAAGATGAAAGCCTTGCAACAGGTAGCAAACATTTTATACCAGTGGAGCTGAATTCTAACAACATTACTCTCTAAAGCAATTAAAAAGGCAACAAGAGTTCACGGAAAGGGCGAGAGAAACGATCAGCACATTGCATGGTAGAATGGTTTAGACTAAAATCGGGATAGCTTGAAATGCATCTCAGTGATTGCAGCCAAGAAAACAGCCCTGCAGTCTGAAATCGAAGCGCTGAAGACTGACAGAAACAGAGTTGCCCGTGAATACAGTCGGTTCAGCTTTCTATCCACCACTCCTGTCATGCGGTCCAGTCGACACGTGCAACTGTGCTCGGTCAGCCCCGGACCGGTGCAGCAGCCAGATCAAAGTTGGTTGTTGACACTCAGTCTATGTTAACTATAGTGAACTGTCAGGCGGGCCGTAGCCCTGCGTTAGGCCGCCTATAGGCCCATAACGCACACCCACATCCTGCCTATGTACAAGTTTATCAATTGAATTGACTAACTACCACCCTATCACTATATCAGGGTTCGTGCGGAACCTGGAAAGTCAGGAGTCATGGAAAAGTCAGGGAATTTATAAAAAGTCAGGGAATCATGGAAAAGTCAGGGAATTTGGTGTCTGGTCAGGAAAAAATTGATACCAGTAGAAACCTCTCGCCACCAAATGGTCCTGTTAGAACTTTATACTCCACCCTCTTTGAATATCGGACTTTTGACTTTCTACTACTACTTAAACTGAACATTAACCCTCAAAATGCCGTTAAATGCGTTTTTCAAAGCCAATTTTTCAAAATTTTCTCACGCTGATTGGAGTTTCCTCACCCTGGTTGGTCAGGGAATTTTGACTTCGGTCAGGGAAAAGTCAGGGAAAGGTCAGGGGGAATTTTGCCATGCAAAAGCCGCACGAACCCTGTATATCTGATCACAAAAAGATATGTGTAGGGGACCCCACTCCCGATATCCCCACCGAGCCCATGTATGACAGAAACTACGAAGTTGCCGAAAAAGGCCACTACATTTGTTTCGAAAAATCGTTATAACTTTGTCTGCAAAAGCCCTTGCCAAGCAAATGCTTTAAACAAAAGGTAGGTATGAGTTGGCCAAACAAAATTATAGCACACTAAAATGGGGAGGGGCGTGTTTTGGCCTCTCGAAAGTGTTTGAAAAAACGAATTTTCCGCGAAGCTTAGTCGTGTCGTTAGTATACCCTTCAATCATACATGTAACAGCTCCGGGCCGATCTGGGAGAGGGGGGTTTTCCTCATGTTGGGGTCCAGGGTGGTTTGGCCCAGGCGGGGGTCCCAAATTTCAAAAGCTCCAAAACGCCTGAAGAAACGTTTTTTGCACGTTTTTTCAGTAAGGACGCTAAAAAATCACTATTTTTAAGCTGCCAAATAGCGTTTCAGAGCTAAAAACAAGCAAAAAATCACAAAAAGGGCTTCCAAAAACATTGATTTCTCTTCAATATCAGCAGTGGCGAAACGCCAGATTCGGTTCCCAAAGGCTTTTCAAGCGAATTTTAGGCTAAAAATTAGTGATTTCTGAGCCAGTTTGTTAGTACTGGGAGCCACTACTAGTACTTGTATTTTTGGGTTGGGGGTCCTTTAACCTGTCTCGGGGGTGAGGGGGTTGGCCTTTTCAGGTAGGGGTAACCCCAACCCCCTAGTACATGTATACCCTTCGATGCAATTTTGTGTTCCCTGAGGATACTCAGTTGGTAGCTGTACCAGATTGTAGAACGTAGTGGTATTAGTTAAGCCGTTGAGTGCCTGACATTTGCAGGCAGTTCGGTGGGCGCCCCAGCCACGCAAGTGTCAGTGGCGCTGATGTCGACGGTGTTTACCAAAAGCTCCCGCAACATGGCATTGGTGTCTCCACAGCTCACCCAAAACGGTGAGAGTTTTATATACGTACATACAGCTTTAATGTAAGGGTTGTGATTGATTCAGAGATGGTGTCGGCCAGTACTGAGTGCAGCACAACCAGTAGCAGCAACAATGCTCAGAGCAGTTCGACCCAGCAGTGCTCTACTGTTGAATCGGTGAAGGAGGCCGCTCTCGCTATGCCACCAAGCCACTGTCGTAAACGGCCGACCAACGCTGATAGGTAGTGTGTTGACACGGTCTACTGCCAGGGTTCGTGCGGCACCTGGAAAGTAAGGGAGCCATGGAAAAGTCAGAGAATCAGCGAATTTGGTGTCTTGTCGGTCAGGGAAAATTTCATATCAGCAGAAACATCTCACCGCCAAATGGCCCTGTCAGAAAATTACACAACACCCTTTTGAATATCGGTCTTCTGACTATTACTACTTATATCGAAAATTTACCCTCTGAACACCGTTTAAATGCGTTTTACAAACCCAATTTATCAAAAAATTTTCACGTTGGTTGCAGTTCATACATGTGCATGGGGTGCCCAGGGGGACAGGGAGGGACGAAAATAAAAATCTACCAAACGGTGCTAGAGGCTGCTAGGACGCCTCCAGATGCGTTTTTAAGCCACAAAAATCAATTTTGGCAACTACGCAACTACGCACCCTTCCTCCAGGCAACTACGCACCAAACGCGAAATTTTTTAAAATTTTCCTGGAAAATTTCTATTTTTTGACAATGTTTCTGTCAGAAAAGTGGTTTTTGGGCAATTTTTTTTTATAATTTGATTCTTACCGCACATTTCTGAATTTTATCCCAAAATTTAGAATTTTTCGCCTAAGTTTTTGGGCAAAAATTTAAATTTCCCGCCAAAATTGAATTTGCCACTTAAAATTTGCACCTATATCCAGGCAACTACGCACCGAGACCTGACCGTCCCCCCTGAGCGGTCGACCATGCACGTGTATGTTGCAGTTTCCTCACCCTGGTTGGTCAGGGAATTTTGACTTTGGTCATGGAAAGGTCAGGGAATTTTGCTATACAAAAACAGCACGAACTCTGACTGCACACTGAGCACAAACTAACCAACGAACGCAGGCACAACAGAAGAGACAGTGCAGTAATTATGAACAGACAGACATAGTGCATCTTACCATGCCATGTTGCTGACTGTACTAGAGGGTGTCCAAAAATGACAACATTCTTTTACTGCCGTTTCCGTAAATTTTCACCAAACAAGCTGAAATTTGGAAAATCTGTGCAAAAATAGCGGAAATTTCTGTGTTGAAGTTTGGTGGACCATGTTTAACCCCTTCATACATGGGCCGGAAAAATATGGAGGGGTATGGCTTGGTTTCGGCGACGGGGTTGCAGAGTACAAAACCGCTTTCTCAAAAAGATCGCCGGATTTTCGAAGAGGGGATGGACCGCCGAGGGGGGACCCGAAAATTTTTCGCTTTCCCAAACAAAAAGGTCGCTGGATTTTTTGGAGGGGTGGTGTATAGATCGCCGTACTGGATGTGAGATCAAGTCGGTCTCCCAAAGAAGGTCGCCAGAATTTCGAAGGGAGGCGCCTGCCAGTGAGGGGGATAAACCCCCCGGTCCATCTATGTATGGACCGAATCCTGAGAAATTACAGAATATGTGAAACTGGGCAATTTTGCGTTCAGATTGACACAGTCTGAAGAGAATAAGGATCAATGTTACTGGGTTAGTGAGTGAATAAGAAGAACAGATCTTGAGTATCCCCAATTTCATATAATTCTGAATTTCTCAAGTTTGGGTCAAGCCTGATACGCCAAACTTTGACACAAAATTTCTACTACCATTCCAAATTTGAGCTGTGTTCCAAATTTTCAGCAAACAGTTCAAATTTCAGCTTTGCGCAAATGGCGGGAAAGAATGAAATGTTGTCTTTGTTTTGTTGGTCACCTGCCCAACCCAGAACACGTTGAGTGGAGTCTGAAAATTGGCCCAAAGTTGGTTTGTAAAAGAGCGGAGGAGTCGAGACATACTGTACGTAGTTGGTTGGGACAACTGATAGAGTAGTGGTTGCAGTTCTCTGGGTGTGAAGCGATTGCGTACGAGTCCGCAGCAGCAGATTAGCACCAGTGACCAGTGGATGGAGTCAGAGGCGCAGGCGCAGGCGCAACAGCAGTTGTCGGCCGAATCGTCGGTGGACCCAGGCGATCAGCTGGACAGCCACTACATGGACGACCACGTCGCTTCCGAGTCGCAAGGTGCTTCTGTGTATGTGTTGTAAGCATACATGTAACAGCTCCGGGCCGACCTGGGCTAGGGGGTTTCCTCAAGTGTGGGGTCGAGAGGGGTTACTCCCAGAGGGCGGTCCAACATTTCAAAAAGCTCCAAAACGCCTGGAAATGCCTTTTTAGCACGTTTTTTCGGTAAGGAAGATAAAAACCGCTATTTTATGCTGCTAAATAGCGTTTTAGAGCTAAAAACAAGCAAAAATGACAAAAAGAGCTTAAAAGCCCCGATTTCTCTTAAATATCAGGCAGTGGGAACTAGAGTTGTAAAAAAAAAATTTTTTTTTGAAAGCCAAAAAGAAAAGCTTTTTTTATGAAAATTTTTCATTTCGAAATTTTTTTTTTTTTTCAAAATTTTTTCCTAACATGAAATATAGCTTGTAGGAGATGCAAGGATGCATCAGAAGCAACTTTAAATACAAAAGCTGATACTTTGGTTCAAACATAGTGTTACAGCCTGAGAGTCGATATTCTACCTGCAGCATTGCTCACAGAGTGGCTGCTGCCCTTCAAAACCTATTTTTAGGCTTAGAATAGGTAAGAAATTGATAGAACTGCACTGCTAATGTATACCTGAGGCTAAATTCAGCGATTTTCCCCCAAGATTTCCATACTGTGAATAAAATAAAAAATTTTCGAAATGGGCCTTCAAAAAAAAAGCTTTTTTTTTAAAAAGCCTTTTTTTAAAAAAAAAGAGCCTAACAACACTAGTGGGAACGCCAAATTCGGTTTACAAAGGCTTTTCAAGCTAATTTTAGGCTAAAAATTAGTGTTTTCTGAGCCAGTTTGCTAGTACTGGGGAGCCACTACTGGTACTTGTGTTTTTCGGTCGGCGGGGTCCCTTAAGCTCTCTCGGGGGAAACCCCCCAAAACCCCTAGTACAATGTACATGTATGAATCTAAGCCAAGCCGAATCTATCTACACTTTAGAGGGTTTAGAAAATGTTTTGGCCGCAATCCATTCTAGTAGGATATTATTTGAAAGAGAATGTTGTCTTAATTCTAAATATGCAATCCACTGATTTATACGTTCATTTCTTCTGGAGTTATGAACCGAAATCTGAGGTTTGATCGGCAAATTGAGTCTGACAGAAAGGTGGAGAAGGTGATAAAATGTCTTTTTATGTCAAATTAAACTAAAACACAAAATTTTAGCGAAACTAGAGCCAAAAATTTATGATTTGTCTGGAGGTTAAGTAGCAAAAGTCGATTGCTTCAAAAGAAACCGGCTCTTAACGTATATACTGTGTAAAATAATTGGGATAACAGCTAACTGGCCATATAACCAAGGGCATACATGTAACAGGGGGTCTGGAGGTCTGCCCCCCCCCACCCGACTTAGGCCAGACCCCCCTCCCCCGATGGGAACCCCCTGCAGACGATTTTTCCGACCCCCAACCGATTTTCTGCCAAGTAATTTTTTGAGAAAATTTTCGCGATTTTTTGTAATTTCAGGCACAAAAATTGCCAAAAACGCCCGTAAAACAGCACTTTTTAGCTGTATTTCAGCCAAAATTAGCGATTTTTAGCCGAAAAATTGCGATTTTTGAGCGTTTTATTAGTGACCAACCCCGATCGCAAATTTTGGGCGCAGACCCCCGGCCGACGCCAGACCCCAACCCCTTCGGCGGATGAATTGTTACATGTATGTTCGAGGGTGCCATATTAACGAGGCACGACTGCAAAACTGTTTGTTTGTTTGTTTGTTTGTTTGTTTGTTTGTTTGTTTGTTTGTTTGTTTGTTTGTTTGTTTGTTTGTTTGTTTGTTTGTTTGTTTGTTTGTTTGTTTGTTTGTTTGTTTGTTTGTTTGTCAAAAACAGGTATTCTAAAAAAATTTAAGCCGATTTTGGAAAAGTTCTGAATTCCGATTCGATTGGAAGCGGACTAAAAAATCTGGTTCCAGTCGTTCCCTAATAAAGCCTAAAAAACTGTTAAAAATACAAAAAAAAGTTTCTACAATTTTCTTTCCTGCGGCGAACTGGTTCGCGGCGAAATATAAACTTGCGGTGAACAGACACGCGGCGAATGGGCGTCTTCCGTAATGGTTAGCCTACGTACAGTAGTTCCGTTCTAATTTTGTAGTTCTGGCTGAGTGGCAGCGTGGCAGGTCAAGTCCCGGTCAGTTGACTCAAAACTGACTTTCGGTCTTACTGTGCGATTTAGGAGAGCCAGACGGCAATGACGCTTTCAGTACTCTGCATTCACACCACCAGCTTGCGGATGCGCCTATCCGAGAGACCGAAGATCAGATAATCAAGGATGACCTTAATTTAAAAGAGTACGTGATCTTAAACCAAACAGACAGCGGTTTCTCGGCTTGTGCTACCGGTGCCGCCAATCTTCGCAAATGTGTGGCGGTTGTTTGTATCGGACGGCCCATTTTGTGTCCGCGGTACAAACATGTGCTTGACTTTCAATTTGGAATGAACAGAGTAGTACAGTATAGATTAGAAAAGTGTCTGCCCTTTTTCCAACCATTGTATGTTCAGACAGTTCTCTATCGATTTGACTCAAATTTTCACCAAAAAATTAACAAGGCAACTGGCTACATATTTTGCATGCAAGTTCACTGCCAGAATTCTAACTGGTGCCGGTTTTCCGAATCACGGTGGTCAGCGGAAATTCTAATTATTTCGGTAATATTTAGAGAGTATGGCTGCGAAACTTGCAGTAATGATTGGTATTCGCAGTGGACATAGCATACTGACCGGACAGCCATCTAGCTCAAAGGGCACCAAAATTGGGGAGTATGAAAAAACACGTATAAATCTGACACTTTTCTTCATCCTTCATCCAATCTAAAACCGGCAAAATGACGATTCTGAAGACTTTCGATTTTCCTAAAACACTGTAGGCACGGTTTTTATGAACAGACTTTAAGAGCCGGTTGTTGTTGTTTCTACTGCCAACAGCGCAGCCACTTGAGGGCCTCCATTGGCTTGAGCCACAAGGACTCCACAGCTAAGGTGGTGGGTTTTCTTGGACAGTTGAAGAGATGACTAGACGTGTGAACTTCCCCACAACCAGTGGGACAAGTCTCGGGCACCGTTGGATCAAGGCGGTGCCGGTATGCGTTCAGCAGCCAGGAATGACCAGCGCGCAGCTGCGCCAACACAACCCGATCGGACCGCACTAAGACAGATTCCTCTTCACTGACTGAAGGTGGAGGAGCGTTCAGAACCCCATTTCTAGCAGTCGCCTCTCTGGCTGTGGCAGTGTGGACTTGTTTTAATCGGCGCTTGATATCATCAATGCTAAGAGGAGCATTGGACTGGCCAGGGGAGTAGGTTCGCAGGGTATGCCGCATAGCTCGCTGGTGGGACTCCTCGAAGATGGCAAAATTGGGATATGAAGGGTGGCGAGAGCTGATGTAAGCTTGCTGGCGGAGCATCTTACCCCGAAGGGCAGCGGGCAAGACATGGGTCTCAGCACTCAGATGACTACTGCCGGACATCTTGAGGCACCCAGTAACCACGCGTAGCGCGGCGTCCTGGACACATTGTAATCTGGCAATGTTGGAGTTTGATATCCAAGGGAACCAGGCCGGCGCTGCGTAGAAGCAGGCGGATTGCAGCCAGGACTTGTATAACATGAGCAGCGATTCCTTTGAACTACCCCAGGAAGAGCCACTGAGCGCCTTTAGCAGATTGGTTTTGGCCAGAGCTTTGTTTTTGACGGCGTTGATGTGGTGAGAAAAGGTGGCCATGGTGTCGAAGGTGACACCAAGTACCGTCACTGTGTTGGAGTACGCGATGGGGACCCACACCAGAGCAGAGGAGGGGTGACACGGAATTCACCAGAAAACAAGCTGAACAGGATGGCCTGAGATTTATCGGCAGACACCTGCAGGCCATTGCCAGTCATCCAGTGTGCAAGCTCATTCAGGTAGGGCTGCATCTCTGAGGCCGCCTTCAATGGCGTGATGGCACTGCTTGTAACAGTGATGTCGTCTGCATAAGAGACGACATCCAGTGCAGGATTAGCGGGAGCAGGGAGGTCTTGCAGATAGAAGTTGAAAAGCAGAGGACTGGTGACAGCTCCCTGAGGGACGCCATATCTACTCCTCAGGAGTGAGGAGGTAGAGCCCGCAAAAAGGACACAAGAAGAACGGCGGAGGAGATAGGCGGCCAACCATCGAGTGAGCCAGCCAGGTAGGCTGGAACGGTTCAGCTTCTGTAGAAGACGTAGGCAATCAACGGAATCGAACGCCTTAGAGATGTCGATAGCCGCAGCGATTGTTCTAGAAGCAGGTTTGGCCATATTGAAGCCGGCGGCAATGGTGGTGGCGATCTTGGTAAGGGCCGAAGTAGTAGAGTGGAGAGGGCGAAAGCCATGCTGGTGCGGGGCTGGCAACAAGTGAGTGCTGAGAGTAGGGAGAAGCAGGCGCTCCAGCACCTTTATGACAGGAGAGAGGATACTAATTGGTTGGTAGGAAGAGGAGGTAGCAGGATTCTTGCCCTTTTTCAGAAGAGGAATGATGTTTGCTTGCTGCCAGCAAACAGGGATGGAGCACGTAGCAAGGGACAGGGAGAAGAGCTCTGCTAGATACGCGAAGCCGCGTGGACCCAAGTGTTGTAAATGAAGCATGGTAATGCCGTCAGGACCTTCTGCTGGAGATGGTTTGCAACTGGCCACTGTCCGAGCCACTTCCTCCATCGAAAAAACGATGGGAGGCTCACCGAGCAACGGGTTTTTGCGTACAGAGCGGCGGATTTGGCGACCAGACGATGCCGGTAGTGGGGGCATGGGGGCAGCAGAGTTGAACTGATCATCACCACTGATCCATCAGGTAGTACCAGGGGAAGCGACTCCTTAGACTTGCCGCTCAGCAGATAGTAACTCTTCCAGAAGTCGCGAGGGCCCTCACAGTTCAAGAACACATCAGCAACTACAGAACGTCTGGTCAAATAGAGCTCCCGTTTCAGCTGTCGGCGTAGCCTCTTGAAACGAGAATGTTCAGTGGGACTTTGAGTGCGCTTCCAGGCCTTCCAAGCAGCAGTTTTCTGTCTCACTAGTGACTGTATTTGAGCGGAAAAGCCTGGAATAACTGGGCGTTTTCTGGCCTGAGACAACTTTGTTGGCACGCATGAGTCAATCACATTCTGGAGAGCAGCTGACCAGTCAGACCAGGCAGATTCAGTGTCTGGAGCAGAGAGCACGAGGCCCACCAGATTAGCTTCTGCCAGAACACGTCGGAGGCGCTGCCAGCAAACATTGCGCCATTGGCGCACAGGGTGACGGAGGGCAGCCGAACGTTTAGGTCTGGCAGCACACAGAAAGCACCAAACCACCGCATGTTCCTTCTCAATAGGGGTGTCCAGACCACTGTCCTGAGTAGACAACTGGCTGCCGACAAACAACAAATCGATGACACGGTTGCGGTGGGTGGCTTGAGTGACTAGCTGACGAAAACCAAACACTTGAGATAGAGGCAGGAGCGGGGCACGCTCAGAAGGTACGAATGTACACAAGTTAAAGTCACCTGCTATTAGAGTACGGTCAGCAAACTGGCCAAGACCAGCCACAAAGTCACAGAGCACTTCAGCAAAGAGATGTTTGTCCGTCCGAGGTGGCTTATACACTGAGACAACAGTCAGTGTAGTTCTCTTGCAGCGTAACTTGACAGCTAAAGCCTCAATGTTCACGGGACTGAATCCAATCCAAGAGAATCTGTAGCGAGGTGTAGGGCAGTGAGTGTTTTTATTATACAAGCCGTACAGCAGGTTTACACAGAGGTACATACATACATACATGGTCGATTCTGTTGAAAGTACGTATGTACGTATTGTGCAATTTAAGTTGTTCTTCGTACGTATTGTATGAGCTCCTGTTTAGTCCTCTTATCTGCATACTACGTTTTACGCTTTGTCTGACTGCATGCGACTGTGACTGACTGGCCTAGTTTTCTCTTATCTTCTGCCAGAACCCTATTTTGGGCCTCCAGAAACCCAAATTAGGGTTCCGGAACCCTATTTAGGGTTTCAGAAACCCAAATTAGGGTTCCGGAACCCTATTTAGGGTTTCAGTAACCCAAATTAGGGTTTCAGTAACCCAAATTAGGGTTCCGGAACCCTATTTAGGGTTTCAGAAACCCAAATTAGGGTTCCGGAACCCTATTTAGGGTTTTAGAAACCCAAATTAGGGTTTCAGTAACCCAAATTAGGGTTCCGAAACCCTATTTAGGGCTTCTAAAACCCTAATTGGGGTTCCAAAACCCTGTTCAGGATCTCTGAAACCCTAATCAGGGGTTTTGGAACCCTGTTTGCAGGTTTAGAAACCCAAAATAGGGTTTCAAAAAAATCCCCCCCAGAATCCAGCTGGGGGAATTTTGTCCGAAAATCGGGCCTGGGGGGAAATACCCCCCTATTCCCCCCCAGCTACATGTATGGCCGACTGAGAGAAGTGAGGAGAAAGAAGAGAAGTGGCGTGAACGAAGTAGTCTTGATTGTTGTCGAAGCATGTCACGAAACCATAGCCATAGGCGGGATTGAACCATCTGACCGCACCCAACGCCGGAGAGGTTGAAGAAATGACAGGAGAATGACGATGGTTGGTGAACTGAGAACTTGGGCTGGGAGGACGCGGTGATTCGGTCACGAGGCGATGGACGACTGGCTGAACTGGAGACACAGGGGTTGACTTGGCGGGTACTGGCTGTGAATGACAGGCATTGGCAAGATGACCGGGACGTCCACACTTGAAGCAAACAGGAGGGGTTGAGCGTTGTCTGGGGGCCTTGAGTCCAGTGACTGGGGAATCGTGAGAACCATCCTGCCCGGGGAGGTTGAGAGAACTGTTGACCGCTTGCTCAGTGTTGTAGTATCTGACTGCCTCTGTAGCAACCGAGTGGATGTCGTGAGGATGAGCCGGGTCAGAAAGGTGATGAATCAGGTGTTTCTTGACGTGGTGAGGAAGTTGATTGACGTAGAGGGCAGAGACGAGGGTGTCGGCATCGGGGAGATGAGAGAACTGCTGTTTGAAATAGTGGGAATACTTGATCATGTCAGGGCTTGGTTGGTGCTGAAGGAGAGAGAGAGTGATATGGATTGGAGATTCGGCCGGTTGAAGGAGAGGTTCGAGATGAGTGAGGGCAGCTGCAAGAGTTGTAGTCTGGGGATCAGAAAGAGAGTGAAACTGTTGCCGGGCTGGAGGGTCGAGAGCATCTTCCAGCACCCGACGCCATGAGAGACCAGATTGTTGAACGAAGGAGGTGACGTCAATGGACCAGTGAGTGAAGGAGACGTCATTGGCCGACTGATCGAAATAGTAGATAGAAGGATGCGGAAGGTTAACAGAAAGTTGTGGATGTGGAGTGGATGGGCGCTGTTGAAGATGGGTCAGGAGTTGAAACATTTGTTGTTGCTGCTGTTGTTGAGCTTGTTGTTGTTGTTGGTGAGCGATCATGAATTGTTGCATCTGCTCTTGTTGTTGTTGTTGATGGAGCTCTTGTTGCCGTAGAAGGACGTGTAGCAATGAAGGCTGTTGAATGGGGGTTTCGGCAGCAGTAGGAGCTGAGGGTGGATGAATGGGAGGTGCAGCTGAGAGGTTGAGTTGACTGACAGAGAGATGCATGGATGAGTGGGAAGAAGAACAAGAAGTGGACTTGGGAGACATCTTGTGGCGGGTGGAACGAGTGGCCAGAGGTTTCTTTGTACGAACCATGGTGGTGGGTGGTAGTGGAAGAAGTCGAAGAATGGTAGTAGTAGAAGAGGTAGCAGGCGGTGGGTGCGCACAACACAACAAACAATTTTGGTCTTGGCACCAAATGAAGAGAGAGAGCCGTTTACTAACAAAACAAACAATGAGTCAAAGGAATGCAAAGGCTAAATATAAATCTCTTTCATCATGTATGTATGTATTACGCAATTTTGGTTTAGACCATTCATTAGAAACTGCAAGGTCACAGACCAACACAGACAAAAGAGCAAACCCAAGAATGTCTATAAGGTCTAAAAGATCAGTCAAGCAGATCATCCGTCTCTGTTGCACCACAGTTCATCCTCAACGGTTTTGAAGTTCTCATCGTTTATGTATTCATCGCGCTGTACAAAAATGTAGTCATCAGTATCTTGGGGCTGTTCAACATAAAGTTCATCTTCATCCTCAAGGACTAAAACACAATGGCCAACTAAACCATGATGGACTAGCAATTCATTGAACAAATAGTGGGTTGCAATTACTTTCAGTTCACTGCCGCTTTTGTACAGGGCCGTTTGGCCTAGCCTCCCCTGCTCATAGACAGAATGAGAAAGAAATCGATACTGTAGAAGCAATCAATAGTCTAGACTAGTGTACTGCAGGACGTGAACCGCTAGAATCTGGCTGGGCTCTGTGTGAGTCTGCACCAAACATTAGGTTCAACTGGAACCAAATGTCCTGGTTATGAAAAGTTTGATGAAGGTCATGCACAATGAATGAAGCATAACTCCGAACACGAACTTCAAAACCGTTGAGGATGAACTGTGGTGCAACAGAGACGGATGATCTGCTTGACTGATCTTTTAGACCTTCTTGGGTTTGCTCTTTTGTCTGTGTTGGTCTGTGACCTTGCAGTTTCTAATGAATGGTCTAAACAAAAATTGCGTAATACATACATACATACATACATACATACATACATACATACATACATACATACATACATACATACATACATACATACATACATACATACATACATACATACCGAAGCAGGACTATTAGGCGATGCCGATTAGGCGATGCCGATTAGGCGACGCCGATTAGGCGATTTAGCGGTACTATTAGGCGACGGTACTATTAGGCGACAGAAATAATTTTTTCTATAAGTCCGTATGGCAACATAGGTTACCACTAAAACATAGTACAACAATGCAAACAGCACAACAGCAATTAAAACAAAATTTGACAAAATAGAAAAGCAATTTCAAGGACTAATTTAAAAAATAAGTGCAACACCATGGATGGATAAATTCCAACTCACTGAGCACTCATTAGTAGAGTAGAAAGCATTTCTGCACATTTCGCCATACGTGGACCGCATGGGGTCCGGGGGGGGGGGGTTGCCCACACCTAAACTTGGGCTCTACCTCCCAAACGACCCCACCCACCAACCTGAAGCCGACTGTTGTTCCTGACCCCACACACTAAAATCGCCGCGGCCCTCCCTCAAACCGGCAGGCCCACCCTCAAATTTTCGGATTTTGACTACCCCAACCCATTTTTCCGGCCCATGTATGCATGTCGCAGAACATTTATAAAGCGCCAGATGGATGGACGCGCCGCATCAAATTCTCGCTGCGAAACTCTGTGAGCTGCTTCCGCAAAGTTATTGGTGCGACGTGCATCCGAAGTGCGTTAATGAACATAGCAACCAAAAAAAATGTGGCCGACCGGACGGCCGCTCGCGTGCTCGACGCAAGCTGGGGAATAGGGGCAAGTGCCAGGATCTGAGTTAGAAACAGTCAGGACAGGTGGCTTCGTTAGCTATAAGTTAACGAGTTGTACTATTATTATCTATTAATGTTTTTTGTCGCCTAATAGTACCATCGCCTAATCGGCGTCGCCTAATCGGCATCGCCTAATTGGCCTCGCCTAATAGTAGCGTACCGACATACATACATACATACATACATACATACATACATACATACATGGTCGATTCTCTCGCGAACTGGCTCTTAAAAACTCAAAAAGAGAAGAAAAGCGCAATGTGCTGAACGTGCTCACTATAGACTCTTTCAGTACCGGACTGTGTGGTTTGTTTTTGGCTGGCGACCAACTGTTCGATCGGCCAGGGCGCGCTCTTTCAAATGAGACCGAAACCTAAAAGATCCGACTTCTCAATCAAAGGCTGGAAGTAAATTCCTGCATTTTTTGGGTCAACCTGTGCAGTTTTCTGACTGGATAAAATTGCTTTGAGGCCAAAAATGACGTTGTTCCGCAGCCCAAATGCCCAATTTGGCTACACCAATAAATGCAGAAATAATAGCGCTACAAAGTTCTGAAATAAAAAAGCGCAGTCTGGGGGGGTATTTTGGGGGGTTTTATGGGGTCAAAGGGGCTCGAAAATAATTTTTTTCCGAAATTTGTAGATTTAAGTAGTGTGTTTCAGAGACATACAAGCAACTAGTAAAATCCCCAAATATCAGTTCACAACTCGCGCCCAAATTCCTGAAAAAATAAGCTCCAAATTTTTCATCCCATAGTTAAGGAGCGAAAATTTCCGGAGCGCATTATTCCACTCTGGAGCGTTGAATCGAACTAATCTTTGCAAGTCCAGTATAACTCATCAGATGCTACTACCACACCAAATTTGGGCGCAATCGGTGAAAGTCAAATTTTCAACTCTCAATACCAAGGGTCGATCGGCCCAGAGACCGGCTCTTAAATGTCAGGTTCATTCATTTCTCGAACTTCCAGGTTTTGAGCTAGAGGGCTGCCCAGTCAGTGTGTTGTGTCCAATGGCATTGCCAACTATTCCTGCGTGTTTCAGACCCAAATAATTAGAAGCTCCGTGGACCATGGTGATTCTTAATTTTCGGCTCATAGAACCAGCACGAGCTAGAATTTTGGCACTAAACTGCACAATATGTAGGCGGCATATGTGTAACAGGTCATCCGCCGAAGGGGACGGGGTTGGTGGGTCTGAGTCCAAATTTTGGGAGGGGGTTGGGCAATAAAAACGCTCATAATCGAAAAAATGGCAATTTTTCGGCTAAAAATCGCTAATTTATGCTGAAATACAGCTAAAAAGTGCTGTTTTACAGGTAATTTTGGCAATATTTGCTCAAAAAATTACTTGCCAGAAAAAAATCGTCTCCGGGGGTTTCCATCTGGGAGGTCTGACCTAAGTCCGGTGGGGGCCGATCCGATCCGATTTGCGGGGGGCCCTACGGCCTGCGATCAGACTTGAGGTCCATTCCGCTACCCCCGTGTCCATGCCATGATGCTGACAGCTCCCGACGGCCGCCGGTGCCCCATATGCCAGAGGGCTCCCGGCATAGTTGGTTTCTCAGACAGCTTCTGACATCGTAGATCTTCTTCCCAATGCGGCATGCTTTGTGGAGTGGCTTCGGTGCAAAGGCAGATCCAGTCGGTTCCCATTTTACCTACTAGCTGTCACCAGCTTTCGGTGGCCTGGGTGGAGTTTTACGCCGACGACCAACTCTTTGTGGCAAGAAACTTGCCGCGCCGAGAGGATGAGCGCACGACGTCGCGCACAGTGGCCATGCGGCCTAAACCACTACACCAACTGTGCCGGCGTCCGGTGGGGGCAGACCAACCCTGTTACATGTATGGTAGCCAGTTGTCCTGTTATTTTCTGCTGAAAAATTGAGCCAAATTTGTGATGAAACTGACCGTGAACGAGCTGTTGAATAAAATTGGAAAAAGAGGTAGACACATTTTTATGCACACTGTATTGTAGAGGTGAGCGGCAGGATGGAGAGGAATGTGAGGAAGAGGACGTAACCGACGTTGACGATGACGCACAACCGGAAATCGAAGAGCAAGTGGAAGAATCGGAGGCGGTGGCTTCCGATCTGCCCGGTCATCAGCAACACGACGATGGCAACGCTCAAGCCAGCACTTCTCAGCCAAGAAGTATCTATGTACCTCTGTCCAAACGTAGTTTGCCCCAAACACACTCAACTACCTCTCAGGCCGACGAATGTTTTGGTAGAATTTTATTCACGAATGTTTGGTCAATAATAAAATGGTTTAATTAGATGTACTTGAGCTCAAATCAAAACTAGCTTATTTTAACGAAAAATATTAGCAATGAAAGCATTCGTTCAATGTCATCCCCCTCAGTATTTCAGCTTTCTATCCCACCCTGCCGGCCGTAATACAAGCCTTAGCTTTTCTTGCTAGGGTGTTAACCCTGCAAACCCTACCTACAATAGTTAAATGAGCTACTGCCATCTTGTGCGAGATACTTTTGTTTCAGCAAAAATCACACTCAGAAAACCAATTGTATTTGACTTGGATTCCGGCTCCAGTGAAAGCGCAGGCCAAGAGCCCAGTAGTAGCAGTGCCACCCTGCAACCCCTTACCTACAATAGTTACATGAGCTACTGCCATTTTGTGTCAGATACACGCACTTTTGTTTCAGCAAAAATCAAACTCAGAAAACCGATTGTGTATGACTTGGATTCCGGCTCTAGTGATAGCGCAGGCCAACAGCCCAGTAGTAGCAGTGCCAGTGTGTGGTTGCGGCGACCACCAACAGATCGCAGGTCCAGAGGTCTGGGCTGGCGGCCAGACGTGCTTGAAAGAGGTGGGAGGGCTCATCGATCTACCTGATCCACTTCATTTGTTACAGGCGTTCTTGTTTGCTAATCGTTCTTTCTTTTCTTGCTGCGTATACGTACAGCTCTTTTATCTGTCAGAGAAATAACGACATACGTACATGGTATCGGTATCATGTTACCCCTTCTATCGAGACCTCAGGTCGGTTTTTTACTACCCTACTTAGTGATTTGAATGCAGTTCTTAAACCCTGTTTAGGGTTTCTAATCAACCTAAAAGCCCTCTCTAGGCTTTATAGCCAGTGCTAAACCCTGTTTAGGGTTTCAAAGTAACCTGAAAAACCCTAATCAGGGCTTCTAGAGTAGGCTGAAAAGCCTGTTTGCGGTTTGAAAGTAACCTGAAAAGCCTGTTTACGGTTTGGAAGGAATCTGAAAAGCCTGTTTACGGTTTGGAAGTAACCTGAAAAGCCTGTTTACGGTTTGAAAGTAACCTGAAAAGCCTGTTTACGGTTTGGAAGGAATCTGAAAACCCTGTTTAGGGTTTCAAAGTAGCCTAAAACCCTAATCATGGCTTGAAAGTAACCTAAAAACCTTAATAAGGGTTTCAAAGTAACTTGAAAACCCTGATTAGGGTTTGAAAGTAACCTAAAAACCCTAATCATGGTTTGAAAGTAACCTGAAAACCCTGTTTACGGTTTGAAAGTAAGCTGAAAGAAAACCCTGTTCAGGGTTTCAAAGTAACCTAAAACCATAATCAGGGTTTGAAAGTAACCTAAAAACCCTAATCATGGTTTCAAAGTAACCTGAAAACCCTGTTTACGGTTTGAATGTAACCTGAAAGAAAACCCTGTTCAGGGTTTCAAAGTAACCTAAAACACTAATCCGGGTTTGAAAGTAACCTAAAAACCCTAATCATGGTTTCAAAGTAACTTGAAAGCCCTGTTTAGTGTTTAAAAGTAAACAGAAGTAACCTAGAATCCCTAATCAGGGTTTAAAAGTAACCTTAAACCCCTGGAAACCTGAACTTTGTAATCCAAAAGTGGTTTTTCAGGTCCCCCAAAATCCGCTGGGGGGCTTTTGCCGAAAAATCGGCCTTGGGAACCGGCTCCCCCACCCCCTTTACCCCCCCCCCCGACGACGTGTGTATGTGCACACGTACTACATGGTTTCACCTGAGGTCTCGATCGAAGGGGTGCCATTCCGATCCGATCCGATATATTGGGGGGGGCCTGTACGGCCCTATGATCAGACCAACTTGTCCATTTGATATCCCCATATCATCTCTCTTCATTTCGGATACTATCCCGATGCAAGTCTCAAGGGGTACCATTATCAGCCAGGCACTTTACGCCGTTTATGGTACCCCCACGTTCGGGCCTGCGGTGGTACCATATGGTACCCCTACCTTCGCATTGGTACCGGTACCACTCTGTTCAGATTTCGTAGCATAGCCATGGCCATGGGTAAGGAGTACCATGGTACCACCACAGTCGCCGAACATGTGGGTACCATACATGTATGGTGCCGGTACCATAAACTGCGTAAAGTGCCTGACTGTTATGGTACCGATATTATATGGTATCGCTACTATATATGTATACCGATAGCATACAGTATATGTTGTTGTTTCCGGGACTGTTTATACAGTAGCTGGTAGGAATAAAAGCTGTTAAGTTAACATCTGCGTGTTTGGTGTTCGGTTTACTTCTAGAGCAGAATTACTTGGTTTTCTGTTAGAGATGGTCACGAGCCTAAAAATCGCGGCTCGGCTCGGCTCGTTTGTGTGCACCTCCAAGCTCGCTCGAGCTCAACTCGCGAGCTTTAAATTTGGCGGAAGGCTCGGAAAAAATAGAAAAGTAACACCATAAAATCAATACCTAAAGCTTTTCCTCACTAATTACGTAATTTTTTATGGTTGATAGCTTAAAATAATGTAGCAAACACAGAAATTAAACGAATTATGCCTCCAAAACACAATATTTTCAAAATTTGATTAAATCATACACATTTTTAACTTTGTAGCGCGTTCTGGGCTCGGCTCGGTGCATCTTCAGAAGCCTAAAACACAAAACAGAGTCACATAAAGTCGATAAACAGATTCACATAGAGTCAAAATACTAACGAATCCTAAGAAGGAAATTCAAAAAAGCTGCAAAATCGTGCGAAAAAGTGGTGCTCTCTTGCCAGACGGGCTTATCAAATCTCCTCTAGCTTTGACCTGCTAGTGAGAGAAGTCGGTGCTCAAAGCGGCTTTCAACCATTCTCTGACTACCCCAAAACCAAAAGCATGTGCTCAAGTTTCTGAACCCGATCGGTGCGCGGAAGAAACCAATTGATGCCAGTCAACCACGCGTGGTCTTGCCTTACCTTGTCTTGCCTTGTCTTTCAGTCAACAGCTGAACGCTTTTCTCCGGCGTTTCAATGTCGTTACTTGCAGTCGGAAGTCTTTGACCCTAGGCCATCTTTTGTTTCGGCGATCACCACCAGTAGAATTTCTTAATCGCCAAAATGTAGTTTACAAAATTAATTGTAGCGTTTGTTCAAAGTCATATGTCGGACATACATGTACTACTAGAAAGCTCTGTTGTCGTTTAAAAGACCGTCAACGTGCTGTGCAATCTAATCTTTCAGATAATGCTGTCGCTTTACATGCTCACTTTAAGAAAGTACGTATTTAGAACAAGATGCCGTTCTGGAGGGTAAAATAAGCAGAAATTAACAGTTTCAGTCCGTACATGATCTACTATATTACAGTGTTTCTTATTTTCGGAGGATTTTTACTTCTTACTCCACCTGAAAGGGATGTACCAAACCCGCAGCCGCACCCCTGGATACAGTACTAATACATTCTGTATCACTAAAAATGACAAATTTCAATTGAAACACGAACGTTCATCTTAGACAAGACAAGAGAAATTGCATAATTAACTTAAAATAGCGATAGCGGACAGTATAAGCCATTCTTAACCTTTATTGTATTAACGCAAAAACGGTTTTCTATACCTGCTGTAATTAGTGGTGAATCTTTTTGATTTTTTCAAGTAAGTTTTTCAGTTGAACAGCTATTTTTATAGATCCTAATCAGTATTGGGTACTGGGGCATAAAAAACCCAATACCAATACCTGGAAAACACCCCAATACCAGTTCGCACTCTATTTGTGAGTGTAGTTTACATAAATCACGGCCCATAGGTTGTTGCAGACGGCTATGTACTGGGGACAACTGCAGTGTTCTACTGTATGATATACAAATTTAATGTACAGAAGGAGTCGGACAACGATTTCTGCTGAACCTCTCTAGCTCGCTAACAATTTTTCTAAGCTGCATCAGATGTTTCAGTTCAGTTTGCTGATCGATTATCACATGTAGTCGATTGACCATTTTGGTGGCCTCATACAGTGCCATACTCGAATACGCACTGCTAGCAAGAACTGTAGCATCCTTCCTTTTGTATTCAGCAGTTTGACGACATTTGATGCATCGGAAAGTGACGATTTCCCAGATCAGCACAAGCACAGAGGCCAGAAACAAAGCCGTGCATGCAGCAAAGACGCTTATTAGTTGAACTGTATTCAAGGGTTGTCCGATTTTTGACTTGTCGCGGGGGTCGGGACAGTAGATTTTCGGTCCTTTGCCCCCATCATACCGTACCATCACGTTCTCGGTGTGTTGCTGCGCCTCTAACAAAGCTTGGTTGAAGCGAGGAAGAAGGGTGAAGTTCTTTCGAAACAGTAAAGCGCTTTTATAGATCGGGAGACGATCAGATGTGATCACTTGTAAGCCGCAAGTGGTGTGTAAAACGGCAGCGGCGCTATGTTGATTAGTGAGCCAGGTGAATTTTCCGCTCAGGACCTTCCGCACTATTTCACTCAAATTTCTTTCAGACTCTACTCTAGCTTCTTGGAGAGTCTTGAAAAAAGAGTGCTCCCCTTGCTGTAATGACTGTACCAGCCATTGCCCGTCGTCGTGTACCAGTAACTGCATCCTGTTTCCTAGAATATCGTCAATTTGCTCTTGAACCGACACTGACCAGTCGTGCTTTGTCTTGTGCAACAATTCGGCCAACAGCCGGCCCTTGTAGAGATTGGAGAAGAGAACGAAAGTGAAGGCGCTGACTATGATTAGTGTTTTTGACGACAACGCTTCGGTAAGTCTAGAACAAATCGGTACATAGGCAGCCAGCAGTCGGTAGAAATAGTGGAACAACTTGAACACCACAAAGCAGATTGCTAGCAGTGTCCATAGCTGACGATCGAACAGTCTCAGAAATAGCCCGTAATCATTTTCGAGACCCTTTTCACTAGACTGAGCCACGAACACCGGTTGCAGTCCAGCGACTGGGTAGGAAAAATCGTAGAATTGCTGATTGGCCAATTCGGTTTGGGCCCAGAGAGCTGCTACGGTATCCAATCGGCCGCTGTAGATTTCGGCCGCCGAAGACAGCCAAAGGTGGTCTCGTTGGTGATCAGTAAAGTTGAGTGGAACCAGTGTGTAGGGATGAGCAAACAGTTTGAGAGTGAGAAACAAGATTTCGGCCAGTGCGCCCGGACCGGTGCAGTCGGAACGCGGTTGGAAGTTGGCCAGCGCACAGGAGTCTAGGTAGAACGGGTCGAACGCAAACGTGCCGATTCTCAGCATTTCTACAGACACTGGCACCCACCTCTTGCAAGGCTGCTTGACCATTCGTTAGATTTGGTGGCACACGCTGACGGAATTTGAAACCCGCGCTGAGCAAATAGTTACTTTAATAGGAAAAGCCATGACGCACTGCCATGCGGTCTCCGTTTGCTGTATGCGTGCAGTAGCCATTTTTAACTCTTTCGCAGTCATCCTGGAAGAGCCATCTTTTTGTTCGGCCACAAGTGCTGAACATCGTACACATGACTAGAACACGCCAATGGTGGTACCCTTATGGGGCGTGCAAAATTACGTAACCCTTACTGGCAGAAGCAACTCCATTTGGAGTAGTACCCGCACATACAATCACGGTTTTCAAAGCGTGATTGTGCACACATTTCCCTACCCAATCACGCCTTTCGTGCGGTTGTTTGTTAGCCATAAATGTGATTTGAAAATGAAAGTGCAGAAAAGTGACTGGCCAGTCACATATCAATCACCTTTTTGTCAGACGATGCGCGGTGCTGCATGCAACGCGTGATTGGTCAATCACGGTTTTTTGAAAATTCATTCACTGCGTGATTAGCATTTTTCAGGCGCGCTTTGTGTACGGTTGCTATGCAGGCATTTCCTACAAATTTTCGTGATTGCATGTCCCTATGGTCAGGCACACAAAAAATTCTGCGACTAAGAGGTAATGGTATTTTTGCCCATTTTCGGACCCCCTCCCCTGATAATCGCCCGTAATAATTTTCTGACCCCTCCCTTAATTACGTAATAATTTGGATACCCTCCCCCCGAAGTCATGGAACAGAAGTTTAAAAAGGTCAGGGAATTTGGTGTCCAGTCAGGGAAAAAATTAATAGCAGTAAGTAGATTACAATTTTAATTAAATTAAATGTGAATTTCGGCCTTAAGTAAATTGTAAGTATAATTTTAATTATGTTTTTTTAGAAATTTACTAATACAAGTAAGTTGTTTGGTAAGTAAATTATAATTAAAAAGTATATTTCAAATAAATTTACTTAGCAACAGTATTCACGAGCCCAAAAATCGTGGCTCGGATCGGCTCGATTATGAGCTCTATTTAGTTCAGATCGTTTCAGCTCGTTTGTGCGCACCTCCAAGCTTGCTCAAGCTCGGCTCACGAGCTTTAAATTTGGTGGAAAGCTCGGAAAAATTGAAAAGTGACACCATAAAATCAATACCGAAAGCTTTTCCTCTCTAGTTACGCGATTTTTTATGGTTGATAGCTCATAATAATGTAGCACGCATAGAAATTAATTGTCGTTGTCTGCAGAAGCGTTACAACCTTGGACAAACGAAATTTTGAATTTGATTAAAGCCACTTTTTCTAATGTAAAATTTTATATGGAATTGAATGGTGGCACTCACAGGTCGCTCGGACCACTGATAAGGGTGCAATTCGCGATTTCCTGAACCCTACTTTTTTCAAAAAACCGAATTTCAAAAATGACAAAAACTGGATTTGATCACAGTTCTCCACCATTTTAAAAGACAGAGACCTCAGTCATACTGCATCAGAGAGCTCCGAAAATATCCTTTCTTCACAAGTCATCAGATTTTAAATCGGCCGAAAATTAGCATAAAGCGGTGCATTTGAAAATTTGAAACAGAGCACAATTTTCAAACGGGCGCTTACAGCGGGCAGCATTTTTAAATTTAACCTTTTATGCATCAATCGATTCGCCTCATCGAGAACTTTCGTTTAAAATTATTTCCAGCTTGGGACAGACACTCTGAAGGGTAGAAAACGCGCAAAAACCGAAAAATACTCAAGTTTTTCCAGCTTTTTTGCATGAATTGGCTGTGTAACTTTTGACTAGGAGAAAAGATTTATATTTTGGTTATAAGTTTTGAAACAGACCACCGTGCCCGTCTATAGGCGGAATTTCAGCTCGCTAACTATACCCGCTTCAGAATTACAAATACTTTTATAACGGTAAGTTTTCTAAGATTTTGGTTTTCAAATGAAAAAAGGTGCTGATTGATGTTGTGCTTGTAGTGGCGGTGCATAACGTAGCAATTATGTTTGTGAAAACTGTGAGAAAACAAGCACCTACATTACCAAACTGTTAATTCTGTGTTGTGTATATGTTAAATGTCACCCGATTGGCCGGATTTGTAGTAACCGTTTAATGATTTAGCTTGTTCACATAGCGAATCTGAGTAACAGCTATGCGCCTAGCGCATATTCTTTTCACAGGTTCAGTTAACCTTGAATAGCTCTGCAACTGCATAGACCCACATGTCGTAGTATGTGGCTAGCCAGAGCTGTCTTGTCCCGTTGTTTTGGATAAGGAATCTGAAGTGCCACACAAATGCTCATCAGAGAACCCTTGGTCTCTCTTTCAAGCTCATTATTCTTGGCCGAATGGCAGATGTCTTTGCCTGAGGCTTCAACTGGATGGGGGAGAACTAGAACTTGTTTAGCCATTTCCTCAAGGTCAGCTGCAATTGCTTCACGCTCATCAGCATCTTCTACTGCAGCAGCATCATACAAATCTTCTTCTTCAATTGCACTGAGCTTTTCCTTCCTCAACTGCTTGCTCTTTATTGCTCCCAGCCAGGCCTTTATCTTTCTTTCAGTGAGCCATTCAGACCTTTCAAACTGACCACAAGCACGCATTTTTTGGGCAAGCTCAGGGATATTGATTCGGCGTGTGTGTGCCTGCACCCTGAACTATTGAGAAACTCTATCACAGCAGCTGACTTCACAATGTGTCTCCACCCAGCCACACTCAGCGTCAGCATGCACACAACACAAAACACAGAGTTTATGTTGTGAGTCACGTGAGTGAGGGCATCCACCAACACAAGCCCACAGACACACCTCGCGTGGCTAAAGTAATCAATAATCATTATATGGGTTGGCGGCCTGCCTACCGATCAAGCGCGCCGTTCAAACCAGTGAACTTAAAGATCAAGTAGTAATCGTAGCTGCTTGTGTCTCTGGCAGTTTTCGCAGACTTACACCTTTTTTCATTTGAAAACCAAAATCTTAGAAAACTTACCGTTATAAAAGTATTTGTAATTCTGAAGCGGGTATAGTTAGCGAGCTGAAATTCCGCCTATAGACGGGCACGGTGGTCTGTTTCAAAACCTATAACCAAAATATAAATCTTTTCTCCTAGTCAAAAGTTACACAGCCAATTCATGCAAAAAAGCTGGAAAAACTTGAGTATTTTTCGGTTTTTGCGAGTTTTCTACCCTTCAGAGTGTCTGTCCCAAGCTGTAAATAATTTTATACGAAAGTTCTCGATGAGGCGAATCGATTGATGCATAAAAAGTTAAATTTAAAAATGCTGCCCGCTGTATGCGCCCGTTTGAAAATTGTGCTCTGTTTCAAATTTTGAAATGCACCGCTTTATGCTAATTTTCGGCCGATTTAAAATCTGATGACTTGTGAAGAAAGGATATTTTCGGAGCTCTCTGATGCAGTATGACTGAGGTCTCTGTCTCTTAAAATGGTGGAGAACTGTGATTAAATCCAGTTTTTGTCATTTTTGAAATTCGTTTTTTGAAAAAAGTAGGGTTCAGGAAATCGCGAATTGCACCCTTATCAGTGGTCGGAGCGACCTGGGAGTGCCACCATTCAATTCCATACAAAATTTTGCATTAGAAAAAGTGGCTTTAATCAAATTCAAAATTTCGTTTGTCCAAGGTTGTAACGCTTCTGCAGACAACGACAATTAAACGAAAATTAGCTTCCAGAAGCACAATATTTTCAAAATTCAATTAAATTGCACACATTTTTAAGTCTGTAGCGCGTTCTGGGCTCGGTTCGGCTCGGTCCGCGTGCTTTCTAACCTTGATAAGCTCGCTCGATCTGGGCTCGCGAGCCGAGTCGAGTTGAGCCAAGCTTTTTCAGGCTCGTGAACACCTCTAGTCTGTGGGGGTGGAATAAAAATTGAAATAGTTGGCTTATTACCAAGCCTCTGTTCAGAAAACAGATTTTATTAACTTGTCCTTGTTTACTCTGGCGCTGATACAGGCTGTCTGCTGTAGTTTTGGCATTGCTAAGTGTATGTACATACTTAGGTAGCAGGCGCTAGCAGCAAGATGGGGTTAAGCGACGACGATTGTAGACTGTTCAATAGCGCTCTAGTAAAGCGGTTTATGAATCAGCATGCCTCTTCAGTTGGTCAGATCGGTCAAGCGCTCCAAATTGAGAACATTATCTCTCACTCAGATTGGGAGGAAATAACTGGTCTGTTGGTAGGTTGCGAATGAAATACGTATTTGTAGGGTATTGGCTTTGTTACCGTAACTTTTAGTATCCTACGCAACAACAACAAATGATGCAATTGCATCAGCGCTTGATAGCCAAGCTCAGCTCATTTGATCAGCTTGAACAAGCACTTTCACAACATCAAAGCACAAAGCAGTTCGGTCAGGATTTGTCGGCTCTGCTCAAAACAGGTATGCAGGCAAGATTTATAGTTAGTTGCTTGTCCATCAATTGTTTTGTAAATGGAATCCTTTGGTCAGGTTGGAGCGTGCATAAAAAGGGCAAAATTTTTGAGAGACCTGAGTGAGCAACTTAAGTTCAGAGGCACCCACACAACATAATAACCAGCTATCGTCCCGCCATTGACCCATGGTTTTCAATAGACCCTGGCCGCGCCAAGAGGGTAAATGAAACAGTTGGCCGCCTTAGCATTCGTGGAGCAATTGTGGTGGCTTCTGGACTGACAGCATATACATGTAGCTGGAGCTGAGTTTTCGGCTGGGGGAATTTTTCTGATCCAAAGTAGGGTTTCAGGGTTATGCATACATGTAGTTTGGGGGAATGGGGGTATCTCCCCCAGGCCCATTCGGAGAAAATTCAGCCAGCCGGATTCTGGGGGGTTTAAAACCCTATTTTGGGCCTCTAAACCTGCAAACTGGGTTTCAGAAGCCCTGATTAGAGTTTCAGAGCCCCTAAACAGGGTTTCGGAACAACTGTTATTTTACTATAGTATAGTAAAACAAAAATTAGTAATAATAGTGGTATTTTACTAGTAGTAAAAGTAGTCGAATTTCACACATTTTTTGTCTCTAAAGTTCATGAGAGCCTCCTATCGTGCAGGGCCGTTTAGGTGTTCATACTGGACCTCCTCCCACTTTGGTGAGCTGCTGAAAATTGATAAATATTTGTTTATTGGCGTATTTGGCGAGATCGCCGACAAAAAACAACAGAGTCCCGGCTCTTTCTTTCTTTATCCACACCATCCCGGCAAGTAGTAGATAGATTGTTCAGTTATCCTCGCTATCCATGCTATCGATGCCGCCCATGCATGCGGTTGGGTCGGCCAATTTAAACTTTTGAATAAATGAAGCGAATGTTGAAAACCGAATCGCAGGCAAAATTCCGAATCTAGCCTGCGTTCCGCTTTTTAAACGGTCTGGCCAAGGGGATAAAAGAGCATGCTATGTACCAACGGGCAACATGACCCAATTGCTCCACTTATTTCAGCGCATGATAATGGAGCCGATAACTGGCCGACAGACGTCCGAGCCATGCTTCAGGGTCGCTACGGTAGCATGGGTTCTGCCTTGGGACGTCTGTTGAACCAGGGACCACTGACCAAAGTATTTGTGCAACCAGAGATAGTGGAAGAAGAAGAAGTGGGCATGGACGGCAGTTTCACTAGAAAACCAGACAGCATCTCGATTCAAAGCTATCAAGATTTGTGGCCGGGCAGTCCAGGATCTCTGGACCGTCGCAGTAAACTAATCGTTATTGAAGGTGCGCCAGGGGTCGGCAAGAGCACCTACATCAATATGTTGGTGCTTGATTGGACCTTGGACACTGATGATGAAGCCTACAGTGAGCAGAGTCGCTTTCTGCAAGAGCGTTTTCCTGTCTTGTTTGCACTGCAGTTAGGAAAAGTTCCTGATGGACAAACCTCAACACTGATTCAATTGGCCGACAGCCAGCTTCATGGTTGTGGAAAGTGGTTGCTGGGTCAGTTCCAGAGGCAGCCTGACCACTGTCTGCTCATACTGGATGGGTTTGACGAGTACAGCGAGGGGTCTTGCCCTGAAATCGATGAAATTCTCTTTGGCAGCATCTTTCCTAGGCTCAATGTCCTAGTCACCACCCGCCCTTCCCATAGCAACAAGGATCATCTCAGCCGTAGAAGTCGGTTGTTCACTATGTCAGGCTTCAGTACACAGAAACAGCGGGAAAAATTCCTGGAAAAGCACGGTTTTGATAAATTGCTGATTACCGGACAGGACAGTAGTAAGGAATCAGCTTTGGCGAAACGTCTGGAGAAATTGTGGCAGACGCCTCTGTATCTGGCCCTTTTTTGTTTGCTTCAGAAAAAGAAGCGTCTAGTCAACTTCGATGCTGAGTCGCCCGATTGTTTCTTCACATTGACCAAGCTTTTCAGTGATTACCTGATCACTTATGCTCTGGACCGACAGAACAAGCACATCTCGAGCTTGCAGAGAAGCAGTTTACAGAAAGTTCTGCAGCGTCTGGCTCTCAGCGAGTTTCTGCGCAATCAGCCATCACTGGCCTTTTTCCCTCAGGGCAACTATTACTGCCATAAAGCTTATCGCTTGGCAAGCAAGGCTTTGTCTCGGCTGAGGAGCTTGCTTATATGCGAGCAACGGCAAGGCCCCACCTTTCAACGCTACTCCAGACTAGCTAAGGACTTGGGTTTGGTTATAGTTTACTCCCATTTCTCGCCTACTACACTCAAGTGTACAGAAAAGATAGCCTTTGTGCACCAAGTTATTCTGGAGTTCTATGCCGCAGGTGCGTTTGCTCCAGTTTTTAATGCCGTAACTGCAAGGAGACAGGCACTGTTTGAAGCTCTCAAAGCCACTGTCAACTTCACTTCGTCACCCTTTTCCTACTTTCTGGCTGCTCGCTGTGCCTCTTACAAGGAGCTGCTGATTAAGCAGCAGAAATACTTCATGAACCCACACCAATCTACTATTCTTATAAACATAAGCAAGTTTGCTTGGCTCCCAGAGATGCGAATTTCACAGCGCATGCTAGCAATGCTAAGCGACATTCAGGAAGGCAAGCAGCTTGCACAAACGTTCAGGGTCTATGCTGCTGAAGAACTCTGGTTTTTCTGCAGTCAGGCTGGGCTGAAGAGTTTCTGGGACCTGGAGTATGTTGCAGAATTATGTCGCAAACGCAAGCCAACCAAAGTACAAATTGCCCAAGGCAATCTCTACTTTCATGGTGATGCCATGGACACCATATTGTCTTATACAGAAGAGCTGGGCCTAATAGACTGCGCCTGCGAACAAGGCTGTCTCCCACCAAACAGGGTTTACCCTGCTATGATCAAATTCTCTGTCAAGCCAATCGGGCTTGCGTCGCAAGAAGATCATCTGCGACAAGCAAACCTCATACGAAACTTTCCAAATCTTCAGCAACTCGAGCTGGCCAACCTGGACTTGGGTGAGACCGTCACACAGCTGTGCGGCAGTCTCAGATGCCTCAAATTGCACTCACTTAGTTTGGAGCGCTGTCTCACGCATCCAACTCATGTGAGCTTGTTGTCGCAGGCCATAGGCAGCAGTGAACTGCGCAGAAGTCTGGGCAAACTTGGACTCAAGGGCAGCATGGTTGATTCGGAGGATGAGTCATCCAGTAGTGCTCTGCTTGATGCACTGACAACATGTCAACGGTTGTCGAGCATTGACCTGTCTGAGTGTCAGATGAAGCGAGCCACTTTGCTCAGTTTCTGCACTGACATGCCTAACACTGCACCCCAGTTGAAGGCAAGCCTGAAGATGCTAGACCTCAAAAGCTTGAGACTTGACAGTGCACTGTGCAGTTCAGAGCGCACAGAGATTGAAGACAAAATCAAAAGACAGTTCAGAGCGCTGACTCTGTTGAAAATCAGCTGTCACACTGTTCAGAGGTATGCCAGTTCGCTGGACTGTTCTAGCAGTCAGCACAGTGATGAAATCATTACTCAAAGACTGAAGTTTCGGTCGCGCTGCCGTCCTCAAACTATTTTTGGTCTCAACTTGTCAAGTGTACCTATTAGTAGGTATAGCTAGAAAAAATGTACAACATTGGTTAGCAGCTAAAATTTTAGTGTGCTTGGTGTTCTACGTTATCTACACACTTCTCAACCAATAAATGTTATGAAAACTGCATTTCTGAGCTACAGTATGTTAACCTCGGCATTTCGAGAGAAATGACGAAAACAGCACACGACCGATGCTGTGCCCTTCAGCGAATAGCGAAGTCCTTCACGAAGCCAATTATAAAACAAACGAATCTGGGACGTAATCCAATAGCGGAACCTGACCCTTTTTGACTACGGTATCGTTCTCAGATACGTTCTATTTTGAACAGATGCCATTCTAGTAAAGCTAGCCTCAAATATCGATTTATGCCCACCGCTCCTACCATGAAACCTATTTTCCTAAAATTTGAAATTTTTAAAAACCTTCCCGGCATAAACTAACGAATTTAGCCTGCGGTAAGGAATTTTGGCGTCTGGCGCAAGGAGGTATGTTCTATTTACAACCTGAATAAATAGTGTCCCATGTTTTTCCATTTTCACTCAAACTCTCGGTCGGTCAGTTCTTATTTTATTGAGTTGGCCCAAATTTTTATATTTTGTTAGCAGAACCTTAAGGCAGTTTGTTGTGACCAAGTTTGATGTGAAAATTTCAACTCAACTGTACTGGTTTTGTGAGCCATCTAAGAATTAGAGTGGCCCATGGACACTTTCATCTTTTGAGAAACCAAACTTGGGGGAATGATTGGTATTTGCTATTAAGCATGACGTAATGTCTAGGCACCCTGTAGCTCAAAGGGAACTGAAATTACTAGGGGAGCTTCCTTTCAAAGAAAGAAGTCACACTTAGCCATGGATTTTGAAATTTAGCAAGTTTAGTGCACTTGAGCACATACTTTAAGATTCACCACACTTTGTGATATGTCTACAAAGCCGAAAGCTGATCTTATACAGGCAGTCTTGGCTGCCGGTGTCGCGTGATATCATCAGAACAACTTTGTTCGCTCATACTCTCAGTTATTGAATGACTATAACAGTTCTGCATCGATACAAATTGTGCCGATCTGGCGGCTATCTGTGCAACGATGTATGCAGCTGTTCTACAGTTATTACTACGGTGCTCGGTTCTGTGTTGACGGCGCGATTCAGCCTGTGGTTGGTAGACGCAGTATTAGACTCAGTAACGGTAGGGCGGTCGGTGTGACTGGTTGCAGAACGGTTACCACTGCCTCTACCTTTTTCCCTACTGCTAGCCATATTTGGAACCACTTTCCTGCCGGTGTCTGTGACCTTGGTTTGAATGAGTTTAAGAGATTTGTAAGCAGTCTTTCATTGACATTGTTATATTACGCCAACTGTCTGATTCTTTTAACGTTCACAACTCTAAATTCTGCTGTCCGTTCATGTTTCGTAATTTTTTGTGAGTAGCTAGTTTTACGACTCCAACCGTTTACTGTGCGTTGCATGGTGTTGGTTATTAATGCGGAGTAAAGTACACATACACATATTTCTTCCCCTCATGTTTTCTTCCCTCGGAAAGTTTATGTCGAAATGGTTCTTCCCCTGGAAGATTTGTCCTGAAAAGTGACCGAAATAGATCTTCCCCCCTCCGAAATAGAATTCCCCCTTTAGTTTCCAATTTAATGACATCAGATTAGCAACAGTACTGATAAACAAGCCTATCAGAAAGCCCTACAGCACAAAAACGATGGACGGATAAATATTGGGTTACTACAGAGGATTTATTTGAAAAAGCCTGTCTACGGGCACACCCTTTGTCACCTGATGTTGAATTGCGGGAATTTTCAATACCGTGTGTTGCATAGGATAGTTCCAACGAAGCAGTATTTATTCTATAGAAGGATAGTAGACGATATGAATTGTAAACAGTGCCATTTGCAGAAAACTGATACAGTGGAGCACATGCTCTAAATATTGCGTGGTAGCTAAAAAAGCATGGAGAATGTTAGAATCACTAATTCTTGAAATTGAACACCAGGAGCGCAGGAGGTAACATTTGATCTAATCTCAGCACTATTTGGACAAATTCATGACCTGTTTGTAAATGCAACAGTTTTGAATCTGTTACGCATTTATACGAAAGGGTTTATATACAGTTTAGCACGACGGGAAGTTAAAGATTTTTCCGATATGACCTTTAGGCATTTTATAAAGGCAAGCTTGAAAACTGCACATTTGGCCAGCATAATGTTGAAGAAGGAAGATGCCTTTGCCGCAATTTGGGACAAATACTTGCGTTTCTTTCTGATTCAGCAGTGAGTAGGGAAACATAACACCGTTCTCTTAAAAGTTTCAAGTATCGAGGTAAACTGCTCTATACAACAAAACATTTTGTGCAACAAGGATCCGAGCCCAGCTGCTGTGTGTGTACTAACCCATATGTGTTTCACTAACCCATTTCAGAAATAAAACTTTGTTCATAAAAAAATCTTTTCCTATGTGTTCTTTCTTTTTACATAAAATGCATCAGCATCAAACAGAAAATCGGGTTAGGTGTAGCTAGCTGGGGGGGGGGGTCAGCGGCCCATTCGGTCCAGATTGCTTGAGCGCGTGCGTTGTTGGTGCGCGCGCACTAAACTAAGCGTCGGGGCTCAGGCAACACATGCGGCGCACACATGCATGAGGTCGAGGTGGTGCTCCATCTGAAGGATGGGCATGAGAGCTCGCAGCTGCAAGTGCTCTCTTCCGATCGACTCATTCAACTTGTTATGAAACCAGACAGCCTGTTGGAGAGCTCTAAACACTTTGCTGTATGCTTCTACCGTTTTGCGCGCCATGAATGCGAACGCAACAGGCACACGTTGTTAGTTGACTTTGGAGTGCAATGTGTAGATCTGGCCATTCGAAAATTCTTTTGGACACTAGAAAGTGCTGAAAGAGCCATCGGATGTTACTGAGGGAGTGTTGAAGAGCAGGCGAACCTGTGAAGGGGCTGCATAAGCGTGGAGGGGTCATAGAAGCGTAAATGACCCACCCCACGGTTCGCCTCTGAAATCTTCAACACCAAAGTCATCACTGCGACCTCGAAGGGTTGTACGATATTGCTCAGGCAAATCCAACCAGTTCTCTATGTCAGAAGACTCTGGCAGCATGCTTCCGGAAACGTCTAGCTAATTGGTGGTGCTGGCGAATGCAAGCTATTGTTTCTTTGTAGTCAACCTGCTCAACTCGGCAACGCTTAGCCACTTCAGCCTTGGCGTCTCGGTAAGCTTCATGGTGGCGCTTTCCCTTGCGAACAGCTTGACAGACTTCCTGTTCAATTGAAACTGCCACGACTTTCTAAAAAATTGTTTGTTCGCTACTAAAATCTGTCTATCGCTCTTATCTGTATCTCGTTCACGTCAGGTTCGCAGGCTGAAGAATGCCCGACCAGCTCGGGTCTTTGGTTATTCGATGGTTGCTGACTTTGATAATCGCAGCAACTTTGTTGTCACCTATCTTTTTTAAACGCGTTCGCTCTGCAGCCAACACAAGCATAGCGAGTTCCAGACTTCAGCACATCTTTCTTTGAAAAACAGTAGGACTTTCCGTTTCCAGCGGAACATACTGTAAAAGCATTAAAACTCCTCTCCTCTCTCAGACCGACGCGAAAATTTTGCCGCCCCAAAGTCAGCCATCCTCACACTAACAGACCAGATTACTTTCCGCATTCAACCCGTCAAAGGCTATTATTGACCGCTAGTGTCAATCATCTCTCAGTCAGTGTTTGTTTCAATTGACCGGCGGCGATGGATTATTTATTCCAGTCCCTATCTGTGCCGTCTGCTTTCATTTATTCGGCATGCCAGTTCCCTATCTCTGCCATTCTGCTTTAATAGCGCGCGTTTGTCTCGCAGAGAGGGCCTGATCTCGCGACCGCTGAGCAATTACATCGGCGCGCCGTGCATTAACCTAAAACCTCTCGGCGCGTATATAAATCGCCTACCGGAAAAATCAATGCGGTACACACATGCGGTACACTGTGGTACACAATATTTTCGATGCCTGAAATCGCCTACTGGGAATCTGGAAACTTGGAAAGCTGCAATTGAGCAGTAAGGAAAAGAAATACTCAGCGCTAAATTGAAAAGAAGAAATTGTTTGAACCGAATCCATACAAAGTCTTGTTATTCCGTTCAACCAGTGTTGTGCCTAGCTCAAATTTTTTTTAAGTTCAGTAAGTATTCGCAGTAAGTAAACCTTGATTTTTTGAAACTCGGTAAGTATGTACGAGTAAAGTAAGGAATCGGTAAACTCGATTAATTAGCAAAGGGCCAAAATGAATTCGCTCGAAGGCAACAAAGATGGGCATGAAAGTTGACTTTAAGCACTAACTTTTTGGGTTTGTGTTTCTTCACTCTATAAATTTGAATAATGCAAATAGAATTCTTTGTTGAGGTCACACTTCACACGCATACCTACAGTACATACATGTAATCGAAATTCTATATTAGCTAAGCAAAATCAGTAGCAACAACACTGCATTCAAATTAAACCATTACCTAGCATAAAACAAAGAATTCCGAGCCTGACCTGACGCAGACCTTTTTCTTTCTGGGCCCACCGAAAATAAGGCCGCAACCTCAAATCTGTAGGCCCAACCCATATTATCATGTGATTGCAACGGACCGGTTTTTCCTCATCCAATGTGACAGATTTATTCTAACTTGGAAACAGCCCGGTTCATAATCACTATATCAGCTAGCTACGTACGTGCATTCAACGCCACAAAACAGAAAACTCTATAAACTCATTCAATAAACATGCATACGACCATTATTTCTAAAAGCTATAACGATGCAACATAAAAATTGAAATTAATAAAAAGCACAGCACAACTGAAATCACAACAGAAAGTTCAAACGATCAGTGGAATCTTGAGCGCAAAATGAAAGGTAGGCATCACTTGACCAGTCCTATAAAGTCGCATGCAGCTCATTGTATATTATTTTATTAACGTTTGTGATGACAACTTTCAATTCAAAGCTTTTTGTTTGTAGTAGCTACGTAGCTACTCTGCTACTAATACCAAGAATGTATAAGGGAAGAATGTTCCGCTGCGCGGCCGGCCGCTGGCAGAGCGTGGCCATGCGCTGCAACAAAATTTCGGTCACCCTCCCGAAAAACTCTTAAGCGCCGTATTGCAATCGAACCCGATTTTGGCCGCTGATGGCTGCTCATTGTCATATCAGGATTATTGAGAGCGAAGAATAAGCAAGAAAGCTAAAACAAATTGAGGGAAATACACGGTAATAACATTTCATTTTGTTTGTTACTCAGCCACTACGGATCCTCCCTCCTAAAACGAGTTTCTTTTAAAAATACATGGTGCCTATTTCTTGCGCCTGCAAAGAAAATGTATCGCACGATTTGAGCGGTAGGCGTCCTCCTTTCTTAACGCCGTTTCCCCCTCATCCCTGGCTGCTATACAATTGAAAGTTTGCGTAAACACACAGACTCATCTGTTTATCGTCTTTTTTCGACATACTCCAACATTTCTCGGAGTGGATGGACGCAAATCATTATTAATGAAAAGGTTCTACTTAATCAGTTGAAAGCTACGTATAGCCTTTTCTGATTTTTAGATCTGAGTTACATGCTTGTAAAGTCAATCATAGTAGAAAAGAAGCAAGCAAGGAAAATGCACAAATTATGGCTGCGTTTGTGTATGTTTTATGCGTTAGTTCTGTCATCACTAACACATAGCAGTATGTACTAGTAGAGCTAGCCTGTTAAATACATGTTTCTATCCATTTTTCAGCCGGATATCAGCTGATTATTTCAGAGAGAACTCTGCTGAATTTGTTAAAAACTCTCGCGAGCGGCCAAAATCGGGTTCGTTTGCAATACGGCGCCTAAGAGTTTTTTGGGAGGGTGACCGAAATTCGGTCACCCTCCCGAAATTTTGTTGCAGCGCATGGCCACGCTGCTACAAGCGGCCGGCCGCGCAGTGGAACATTCTTCCCTTATACATTCTTGCTAATACCTAACCTACCTAACAAAAAAACGGTCAACGGGTTTTATGTATCGCGTAACAACGCTGAGCAATGAAAGCAACCTACCACAGATGCAAAGGCACGGCGACCTTCAGCCATATTTCGTAGAAAGTGGACAGCAAAGTAGCAAACTGCGACGAACTGTTGATGGTTCCGATATGTAAATTATATGCATCCGGTGACGATGGTCCGCCTTCTTCTTGTGCATATTTTCTTGTTTTCCACTTTGTTGGGGCGACGTTTCCATTTTCCGTATTACACATTTTTGCAGCTTTCCAAATTTCCGAATTTTTGGTAGGCGATTTATGTCCGCCCGAAACCGGACCTCTCGACCGAATGGGCCACAAATAGGGATGGTACCGGTATACGGTATTATACGGTATCATATGGTATTATACGCAATTTTTGGCTATACGGTATTATACGGTATGCGGTATTTTTTGGGATAGGTTCGGTTCGTCGACGCTCGGTTCGTCGACTTCCGTTCGTCGACGCTCCGTCAGCTCATTGGCCAAACCAAAAATGACCGGAGGAGGGTACGGCCAACATAATTGTTTATTAACAACATACACATAGGTAGAATCACGAGCCTGTGTCAGGAGCATAGTAGGGGAGATGATAATCACTGGAATGGAACGCTGGAATGGAATGGAACGGCCATGATAATCGCTGGAATGGAACAGAAATCACTGGAATGGCAAATTAGACCGTCAAAAAGCTCTAAACGCATCCTGCAACTATTTACTAGACTGCATGGGTACCCGACCCGAGCGGAAAAGGCGTAGACAAACAATTTTACTTGAATTACATAGAATTACATAACGGATACACTTATGTAAGCTTTTATGCTGAACTCGGGCCTACGTTCGCTTGACAAAATTTAAAAGTACAATGTACTTGTACTGTATGCAGTACAAAACTGCAAGCAGAAATACTATGTACTACAGGGTGTCCCACAAATGATAACATTTCTTTTTGCTGCCGCTTCCGCAAATGTTGACCAATGGTGAAATTTAGAAGATACATGCCACTTAGCACTTAAGGGTAGTTATAGTTAAGTTTTGATGTTAGGGGCCGTCCATAAACTACAACGTTCAAAAATTCAAAATTTTGCACCTCCAACCCAGTCCCAACGTTTTTCGACGTTTTCAGCACAACCACCTTAAAAACTACGACGTTTTCGGCTGATACTCCCCCGTCTAAACTTGGTACTGTGTCCGACATTGAAAAATGTACAATAAAATTTACATAGCACTGTATAAAGAAGTTATGAAAAAGAAACTTTTTGACCATCAACATCCATTTTGACAGTTGGAAACTTGAACTGGGTTGAGTTTTCCTTGTAATATAAAGCTGCGGACAAAATATTCTTAGGCCCTAAAAACGTTAAAGTTTTTGATACCAACTCCCACCCCTTGCGACGTTTTCTGGCGTTCAACCAAACCACCCACACCCCCCTCTCTGAACGTTGAAGTTTATAGACGCCCCTTTACTGGTACTTACAGTAGTGGTACGATATACAGGGTGTGCTCTCATACAAAACTTATGTCCAAACTATACAATATTGGTATCAAGAGGAAAATTACTGAACTGGATCGAAGCTTACCTGTCAAATCGCTTACAGTATGTACAGGGTGTCTCAAAAAATGATCACATTTCTTTTTACTGCCATTTCCGCAAATTTTGACCAAATAGGCTGAAATTTGGCCATAGGTGCCAAAATTCGGGGAATTATATGTGTTAAAGTTTCGTGCACTAGGCTTGACTCATTCCCGAGAAATTTCGAAAAAAGTGAAATTTGGTAATTTCAACAGTGAAAGCCAGTCACCAAAAAACGTCACATTACATTATCGCCTAAACTCTAACGATAGCGTTGGAGTTCATGCGTCAACTTTTTACACACGAATTACCCTGAATTTCTGCGTTTACACTCCAAATTTCATCCAATTCTGACAGAAATTAGGAAAGATACAGTCAAAATAAATGTTTCCATTTTTCGGTGACTGGCGTTCACTATTGAAATTACCAAATTTCCCTTTTTTCGAAATTTCTTTGGAATGAGTCAAGCCTAGTGCACCAAACTTTAACACATAAAATTCCCCAAATTTTGACACCTATGGTCCAAATTTCAGCCTATTTGGTCAAAATTTGCGGAAATGGCAGTAAAAAGAAATGTGATCATTTTTTGAGACACCCTGTACATACTGTCATACATGGGCCGGAAAAATCCGGAGGGGGGGTGGGGGGGGTTGAGACCTCGGGGGGGGGTCCCCCCGAAAAAAGGCCAAAAAACGCCTATTTTGCCTTAAATAAGCGAAATTTTCTCCCTCCGGGAGGGGGGGTGGACGGCCGAGGGGGTGGTATGGACGGCCGAGGGGGGGGGGTATGGCCGGTCGAGGGGGAGGGGTATACCCCCCCCTTACCCCCCCCCCCGGCCCATGTATGCATACTGTAAGCGATTTGACAGGTAAGCTTCGATCCAGTTCAGTAATTTTCCTCTTGATACCAATATTGTATAGTTTGGACATAAGTTTTGTATGAGAGCACACCCTGTATATCGTACCACTACTGTAAGTACCAGTAAAGGGGCGTCTATAAACTTCGACGTTCAGAGAGGGGGGTGTGGGTGGTTTGGCTGAACGTCAGAAAACGTTGCAAGGGGTGGGAGTTGGTATCAAAAACTTTAACGTTTTTAGGGCCTAAGAATATTTTGTCTGCAGCTTTATATTACAAGGAAAACTCAACCCAGTTCAAGTTTCCAACTGTCAAAATGGATGTTGATGGTCAAAAAGTTTCTTTTTCATAACTTCTTTATACAGTGTTATGTAAATTTTATTGTACATTTTTCAATGTCGGACACAGTACCAAGTTTAGACGGGGGAGTATCAGCCAAAAACGTCGTAGTTTTTAAGGTGGTTGTGCTGAAAACGTCGAAAAACGTTGGGACTGGGTTGGAGGTGCAAAATTTTGAATTTTTGAACGTTGTAGTTTATGGACGGCCCCTAACATCAAAACTTAACTATAACTACCCTTAAGTGCTAAGTGGCATGTATCTTCCAAATTTCACCATTGGTCAACATTTGCGGAAGCGGCAGCAAAAAGAAATGTTATCATTTGTGGGACACCCTGTAGTACATAGTATTTCTGCTTGCAGTTTTGTACTGCATACAGTACAAGTACATTGTACTTTTAAATTTTGTCAAGCGAACGTAGGCCCGAGTTCAGCCTAAAAGCTTACATAAGTGTATCCGTTATGTAATTCTATGTAATTCAAGTAAAATTGTTTGTCTACGCCTTTTCCGCTCGGGTCGGGTACCCATGCAGTCTAGTAAATAGTTGCAGGATGCGTTTAGAGCTATTTGACGGTCTAATTTGCCATTCCAGTGATTTCTGTTCCATTCCAGCGATTATAATGGCCGTTCCATTCTATTCCAGCGTTCCATTCCAGTGATTATCATCTCCCGCATAGTTGTGATGCACGGAAAAGCGATCAACCTAAATAATATGTAGTGTAATAGAAGGAACTGCAGATTTCTAGGCAGCGCGTGCAGGTATTTAAGGAAGGCTACGGTATGACTGCAAGCAATGCGCTTTCTTAGATCATTGATGAGGCTTTGTGACCGCTGACGGACATGACCCCATTTTGAGTGACAGCTCCGGTTCAATTAGTAATACTGGTTGTATAAACCAGGCCTAGGGCAATAGGACAAATGCGCATAGCCACCAAGCCAAATCAACATTAATCTACAAGAAATAATAATCCTACTGTCAGTCATGTAAAGGCTGTCCATACAAAAATGTTTGTAGCTCATGGTAAGCAGAAGATACTAGAAAGATAAATGTAACAGGCGGTCGTTTGTCTCCACATACACAGACATAGCCGTCAAGGACGAACGCCGTAGCGCTGCGCTTCGCTAGCACAGCATTAATAGCACTTTCCTCTAGCGACTTTGTGAATTACGGCATTCGATGGCCGGTCATTCATGGCCGGCCGTTTGCCTCCGGTCATTTTTAGTTTGCCTAATGAGCTATTGACCCGCACTACGCCGGACAATTAGATGCCGGCCGGACGACTACAGGCCAACGGAATAAATTTTAATTCAACGAACAGAGCGTCGATGAACCGACTGTCGACGAACCGAACAGTCGACCAACGGAACAGTCGACGAACAGAGCGTCGACGAACGGAGCGTCGACGAACCGAAGTCGACGAACCGAACCCAATCCTATTTTTTACCGTATAATACCGTATAGTTGTTAAAACTGAATCAGCCAGTTTTTTTGCAGTAAATTCATGTCATTTTCGCGCTTTTAAAGGTGCCAGTACTGTTTTTTGGTTTTGTAAACAATGTTATCGGTTAGAAAAACACAAAAATCTACCTTTATGGCAGCTTTTTTGGCTTCCTAGAAATGCAAAATGTGATATTACAAGTACTTGTCATATGTTGAGAAACCTGCAATTTTGCTTTTGAATAAAATCAACGTATCTTTAGTTAGCATTTCACTAATTTGAAGTGAAGCAAATCTGTCCAATCAAAATACAATTAATAATATTTACAATAGGCATAATTCAAAATAAATTCAATATATGTCGGCTTAGCTTCAAATCTTTAAATAAACAGACAGTACTACTTACAAAACAGATCACAATCAAAAATAGCTGTGTTTTTCACAGGAAAGGCCGACCACAAAAAATAATTTATGTTTTTGACTATAACTTGGCGATATACTAGCGTAACGGGGTGTTTTAAAGCGTTTGCAGCATACTATACGGTATACGGTATTGTACGGTACCATGAACGGCGTTAAGTGCCTGACTGGTATACGGTATTTTTTATACCGGTCCCATCCCTAGCCGGAAACCGCTGGGGGAAATCAGGGAAGGTCAGAAATGGGCTATAGGCAGACATGGGCAAAGGGGGGGCTGAAGGGGGGTTGGCCCCCCATCAGGCTCTGATCTACCCCCATCAGCCGGCCGCTACCCCCCATCAGGAATTTTTGGGAAGAATTTTGTATAGAAAATTATGATAAAAATATGCCTGGAATAGGCGTAAATGAGCTCAGAATAGCTAATTTTGACTTATTTTAATGAAAAATAAGCCTAAAACCCTGATTTTCGCCAAAAATCGGACTTTTTGGCTTACCACCCCCTCAGCCCCCCCCCATCAGGCGCTCCTACCCCCCCATCAGCCCCCTATCAGGAATTGAAAATTCTACCCCCCATCAGCCGAAATGCTAGCCCATGTCTGGCTATAGGTACATTAATTAATTTACTTTCTTATGACTATACGACTCCGGAACGTGCCCTATACTGATGCTTACCCCTAGGGGTATTTGGCAAAACAACAGGCCCTCCGGAGCGTGCCCTATACCGATGCGTCCCCTAGGGGTATCTGTATGTTATTGCATACCCCTATAGGTGTATTTTTATTATTTGGAAAACAGGCCCTCTGGAGCGTGCCTATACTGATGCGTCCCCTAGTGGTATTTTTATGTTTTTAAACACCAGAGCGTGTCTATATTGATGCGTCCCTCTAGAGGTATTTTAATATTTTGAAAACAGGCCCTCCGGAGCCTGCCTATACTGATGCGTCTCTAGGGGTACTTACCGTGTAGTGCTGTTTATAGTACCCCCTATTTATAGTACCCCGGGTCTTATAAACGGCACCTACCCGGGGTACTATAAATTGAGACAGATTTTTATTCTGAAGTGAGCAGTTACCCATGAAAAACATTCGAAAAATATAGTATTTTTGGTGGTAAACGTTGTTTGTATTAAGAAAAACAGTAGATAATGCAATAATATTGGTTCTGATGTAAGTAAAAAACGTATTTTACACAGCTGGGTCGCAATTTGAGCAGAGAACTTCACATGCTAGTTTTTTTATAGATCAGATTTTGTAAAGTGCCATATATAGTACCCGGGTACTATAAATGGATTCAATTTTATTTTCGCAAAACCCTAAGTGCCATATATAGTACCCGGGTACTATAAACAGCACTATACGGTACTTATATATTTGGCAAAACGGGCCCCCGGGGCATGCCCTATGCTGATGTAGTGATCATTAGGCTCGTCAGGCGAACGGCTTTCAAATGATATAGATATGACACGACCATTTTAGACGATTTTGAAATTTTGGAATTTTGCAAAAAAAAGTAATCGATAACCGATATTTATCGATAGAAATCGTTAATTTACAATTAATTATGATCATTAACACATTAGTTTCTGTTTGGGATCGGTTCCTGATTTCCCCCTCCCCAGCTACACCTGATCCAGAAAATCGTCAGTTTTCGCAGATCCACAATAACACCACCATACATGTACAAGGGGTTTGGAATTAGAATGGCCAAAGTCAAACCGCCTCACCCTGGCAATTTTTGAGCGTTTTTAGTGCACAACACCCCTCCCTACGTACAATTTTTGCTCTGACCCCGGCCGGTGGCCGACCCCCAAGCCGCTCCCCGTTTGGCGTATGACCTGTTACATGAATGGATTGCTTCCTTCTGCTAATTTTGCATTCCAGTTAGAATAGTGAATAACGTAGCAGCTACATCGAACACGTTTTAGATTAAGACAGCGTTTAAAGTGTACTTTGATCCCATTCAGTTTGTGTGCACTTTGCAAAGCTAGCTGGTGTGTGGCGTCTGTTTTAGCCGGCACAAATACACAACCAACCACTACATGACTGGAGCCTGAAGAACTGTGTGCTCTCGCCATGGGTGGTGGTTTGTATGAGAAGCTGTTGATGCTTCTCAGTAACCGAGACCATCGAAGAAGAGCGTTGAAAGTTGCTGCTGCTGTGGCCGTCTTAGCCGCCGCACGTCGGGCTGTTATTCTCTACTTTCACTACAAGAAAACCAGAGCCAGCAGTCTGCGAAAACTGCGCCATGTACGACCACTTTTTCGTCCTAAATCGTTTAGCTTCCTTTCTAATGACAACCTGCTCACTGAAAAAAATATTATTTTGATATCCAGTTGAGCGACTCGCGTTTTTCTGGTATTGTTCGCGCTCCAGCCAAAAAGTAAAAATTGCCTATTATGCGGCCGATAATAGGGTTCCGGAAACTATGTAGTTTGGGTTTCTGAAGCTCTCAATAGGGTTGCAGAACCCTAATTTTGGTCTCTGAAATACTAATTAGGGTTCTCCTTCACTATTTCTCACTCATAACATAGCTTTCTGGCGTCAGTGTATTGACGCTCGACGTTCCTCTAGCTCTACATAGGGTTTCGGAGCCCTAATTTGGTTTCAGAGAATTCTAAGCAGGGTTTTAAGAGAGGCCTAATTTGGGTTTCAAAATCACTAAATAATGTTTCAGAAATGCAGTTTAGCTGTATTATGTAGATTAAGAAAGGGTTTTTTGCACGGTTTGAAGCAAAAATAGAGTTCTAACGGGTATTTGTGCAATTCAGTCAGGATTTTTAGCCGATTTTTAGTCCTTAGTTTAGTGTTTTGAGCCCAAAAAAGGTCGCCGAAATACACTTTTGGACAAACCCTATTTTGGATCAGAAAAATTCCCCCTCCCAACCGCAAATCCAGCTACATATATGCTTGTCGGATCTGGGCCATAGGTACCTAACCGTTTTGCTGTATGATTTCAGAAAGAGAAGTATGACGAAATCGAGGAGGCGGTACTGAGCGGAGTGGACCCGTCGGCCACAGCCCATCCAGCAGTGAACAGGAAATTTGTGAAGCAACTGCTAAAACTAGTCAGAATAATGATCCCTCGTCTGTTCTCCCGAGAGGTCGGCATTCTGTCGGTGCATTCGGTGATTCTCATCTGTCGTACCTTTCTTTCCATCTACGTGGCTGCTCTGGAGGGTCGTATAGTCAAAGCCATCGTACGCACCGATTTGTCCAGCTTCAAGTTGGAACTATGCAAGTGGCTACTGATTGCGGTACCGGCTACGTTCGTCAACAGTATGATCCGCTTCTTCGAGAGTCGACTTGGTCTGGCGTTCCGCAGCAGACTGGTGCAGCACGCTTACCGGCTTTATTTCAAGGTAAAACTTTTTCTTCTTTCGCCACGGTGGAATAGTTGGTCGCAGAAACAGTTATGTTTAAAATTGTGGACCGAAAAGTAGAAAATCTGAAAATTTTTCAACAATTGTGCTTTGGTTCTTAAGATCACTAGCCAACCTGATCGGTGATTTCTGTTAAACTTTTTTTCAACAATCAACCTCCTCGTCCGTTCGAGTGTTTCCGTACATGGGCCGGGCTGCGCGAAAACGGCCAAAAATCGCCAATTTTGCCTTAAAAAGAGAGAGATTTTTCGGCGAGGAAGGGTACGGCCGACTGAGGTGGTTCCCCAGTAGGGATGCAACCGAATACAAAAATACCGAATACCGAAGCGGATTTTCGGAACCGAATAATACCGAATTATACCGAATAATTCCGAATATTGATGATTCGCAGCGCGATTGCAAAAATATACTGTCTAACTACTATTTCTTGTTTTTTTGCTAAACTTTTTTATGCTAAAAAAGCTGTAGAGTGACGCATTGTTTGAATGCTACAGATTTATCCATGGCTATAACTAAAACAAGCCTTATTTGGTCGTTCTGCTGACAGTAAAGAACGAGTACAAAATTTGCGAACAACCAATTTCAAGAGGCGCGAGTTAGGCCACAAGTGCCCTGATTAATCATCTGAAGTCACAGCACAAAGACACTTCTTTTTGTATGAATAGTCGTTGTTTGCCAAATTTTAGCATAGCAAATAAACAGAGAGAGAAAAGAAGATATTAAAAGAAGAAATATTTCGGCGATTTCTGCACAGATTTAAGCAAAACAGTGCAATTTTAACGGTTTTACAATATTCGGTATTATTCGGTTTGCAAAATACCGAATTCGAATAGTACTAGTAACCGAGTTATTCGGTTCATGCCGAATAATACCGAACTTCGGTTGCATCCCTATTCCCCAGCCCATGTATATGTTTCTGGTGGACACGATTTTTCTCTACCCTCCCCTCCGATTTTTCTGTGTAGTAAGCGAATGTTTGCGATTTTTTGTAGTTTCAGTCAGACTCTAAAGTTGTCTGTAAAGCAGCAATTTTTGGCTGCAGTTGAATCGCACATTAGTGCTTTTTTACTCTTTTTAACCGAAAACTGCCAACAGAAACGGTTGATGTTCGCCTAAAGCATACATGTAACAGATCCCGGCCGGCGTACGGGAAGGGGGTCGAGGGGAGTTTCTTCCAGAGGCGGGTTCAACATTTCGAAAAGCTCCGGAACGCCTGGAAATGCGTTGTTAGCACGTCCTTCTCAGTAAGGAGGTTAAAAATCGCTATTCTAAGCTGCCAAATAGCGTTTTAGAGCTAAAAACAAGCGAAAAACGATGAAAAGTGCTTCCAAAACAACCGATTTCTCTAAACATCAGCAGTGGAAACGCCAAGTTCAGTTTCCAAAAGCTGTTCAAGCGAATTTTAAGCTAAAAATTAGTTATTCCTGAGCCAGTACTGGAGCCGCTACCAGTACTTGCATTTTTGGGTCGGTGGTTCAAGCTGTCTCGGGGGTGAGTGGGGGTTTGGCCTTTCTAGCTAAGGGGGTAACCCCAAAGCCACCCAGTAATGTATGGACTAAAGACCGCCTCAAAAAGCAACCATAAGTTTGCAAAAACAGTACTGTTGGCCGGGGGATAGATTAGATAGATAGATTTAGAACGAAAGCATTTCGACCGATTTTCAGAACCAGACCTACTACCGGGTGGGAAATCTGGACGGGCGAATAGCCAACGCCGACCAGTGTCTCACCGAAGATATCACAGTGTTCGCCAGCTCAGTGGCCGGTCTCTACTCAGATCTCACCAAACCATTGCTGGACATCGTTCTCATCAGTTTTACTCTCTTCAAATACGCCTCTCAACGTGGCGCCGGCGGCGGCAACATCTGGCTGGGGGTTCTGTTGGCCGGCGGAATTGTCTTTGTCACTGCCAGAATTCTGAAGCTGATTTCGCCCAAGTTCGGCAAGATGGTTGCCGAGGAGGCTAGACGCAAAGGTCACCTGCGCTACTTACATTCACGCGTGATCGCCAACGCTGAGGAGATCGCCTTTTATGGAGGACACGAAGTTTGTGGGTTTGTTCAGATGCTAAAATTAATAGGAAAAGGATTTCAGGTCGAACTTAGTCAGCTAACCAATGCGTTCGGTTCGCTAAAAGAGCAGATGATCAAAATTTATAGTGCCCGCATTTTTTATATCATGATGGAACAGTTTCTGATGAAGTACGTCTGGAGCGGAACTGGAATGATTATGGTGGCTATTCCCATTCTGACTGCTAAATACGCAACTCCTGATGGTTTGTTAGTTTCTTATTAAAGTGCCTGTATTAGCACGCAGACCGGATATCTTTTAGACGATGTTAAAGAAATTTTAATTTAAGAAAGCAAAAATTTTATCCTCTAAAATCATTTTGACAACTCTACAAGAGACGCCGCTAGAGAGTGTCAACTACAACATCACAAACGCTGACTGCTACTGTTCTGATGGACCGATTCACTTCAGTAATGGCTTAAATTGTTCATCCAAATAGTGCCATTTTACCAAAGCGGAGCCCATAACTCAAAACGGGAACTACCAACTACCGATTTGCGCACATGGATCGCGGGCACACCAACTTGCGCACAACCGGTTTGCGCACAACCGATTGGCGCACAACCGGTTTGCGCACAAGCACAACCGATTTGCGCACAACTTATTTGCACACATTCTTTTTATTGCAGCACAATATAGTCACAACTGATGAATATTGAACAGACAACAACAAAGTTGGGCGCAAGTTGGTGTGCACGCGATCCATGTGCGCAAATCGGTTGTGCGCAAGTTGGATAGTCCCCTCAAAACACCGGGCGAACATAAATAAAACACCATTTTGGCTGCTACCCAATGGCACGATTGGATAAACGATTTGAGCTCTTACTGAATCAAGTGAATCAGAACAGCAGCAATAAGCGTTTGTGATGTTTCTGTAGTATTTGTATATTCTGGTTGTCCGCTCCCGGAACTGTTCATCTAGGTCTTTCCACCTAGGATAGATAACCAACTGCAATGGCGGTCGACCGTTAAATTCGATCGCTAGCAAACATGTGCATGGTCAGCAGCTCTGGGGGACAGCCACGTCTCCGTGCGTAGTTGCGTGAGTATAGGTCACTTTTTCGACGGGAGATTAAAATTTCGGACGGAAATTTATTTATATGTTTGGCGGAAATTTTTGCCAAAAAATCGAAATTTTCGGCTAAACTTCAAAAATTTTCAATTGGTCAAAAAACAGTTTTCCGACAAAAACATTGTCGAACAACCGAAAATTTCCAAAATTTTGGGTTCAGTGCGTAGTTGCCAAAATTGATTTCTGTCGCTTAAAAACGCATCTACAGGCTTTCTAGCAGCCTCTAGCAACGTTTGCTAGATTTTCATTTTCGTCCCCCCATGCAAATGTATGATCGCCTCTGGAACCGGTATAGAAGAGTGTGTGTCAGGTTCAAGAGCACTGGAGGACGAGGCGGACGGAGGAGTGAGCGAGAGGACCAGAGGCTTCACCACCGGCTCAAATCTGCTCAGTTCGGCTGCCGATGCTGTTATGCGTCTGATGAAGTCTTACAAAGAAGTTGCATTACTGCTTTTTCTCTTTTACTAATGCATTACATACGTAGTATTACAGATAACCGAGTTGGCCGGCTATACATCCAGGGTGTCGGAAATGTTCGAGGTGTTCGAAGACGTCAAAAAGGGCAAATACGTTCGGACGCTGGTGTCGGCAGAGGAGGGGGAGGGCGCTAAGAAGGAACGTTTCGACACCAGTCAGATTATAGGTTCGGGCGATTTTTTGGTAATAGTAATATTGCCCGACCTGATTTTTATCCATTTACAGGGCAGATTCAACAGTCGTCTGGAATTGTGAAGCTGTCGGGAGTTCCTATAGTCACTCCGAATGGCGATGTGGTGGTGCGAGACATGACAATCGAGGTAACTAGCTGGCTAGAGGAGAGTTGTTAATGTCAAAATTTTAAAAAAAAACGTCGTTTAAGAAAACTTTATAAAAAATCTATTATGCAAATTAGGGCAAAAAGTGGGAAAATTCACTTACATGCAATTTTTGGTAAATTCTTTGGAAGCAGCCAACATGTTATCCAGCAACCTGCATAATACTTCTTTTGCGACTGAAAGAAATCCTTCCTTATGATTCACTTAGAAGTGCCTCTAAAGACAATTTTCGGTGAAATTAGAATTTATGCAGTTATAGGCAGTGTTTAGACCTGTATTGACGTTTTCGAACAGGTTTCTTAACTGACTTGAGGTGCAAAAGTGAAAAAGTTCTTGTAAGTACTGTACTAGCACCTGAACACCTTTTAGACGATTTTCAAAGAAAATATGATTGTCTTCAAAAAATTTTTGTCAACTGTGGGCAAGAAAGTGTTTGTGTGCCAGGTGACGTTGTAGAAGGCCCCAAATTGCTTGGAAACGCCAAAACGCCTGGAAATACGTCTTTAGCACTTTTTATGCAATAATCAGGCTACAAATCACTATTTTAAGCTGCCAAATAGCATTTTATTGCTAACAACCAGCGAAAAATGACATAAAGGGCGTCTAAAAACACCGATTTGTCTCAAATTGATTGTCTACAGTGGAAATGTCAAATTCGGTTATCAACGGCTTTTAAGCTAAAATTTGAAATTTTATTTCTGTGCCAGTTTGTTTACAGTAGCTGCATTATGGGGCCCGGGGTCGTTAATCTGTTCGGATAAGAAAGAACCACGAACACTGTTGTTCGTGTTTAAAGTTAGTTAGTATTATTGTTCGCTGTCCCACTTGAACTAACTAAAGTTAAGCTAAAGTAGTCGCATACCTACGTAGTTGCACTTAGACCTGCGGTAAGGCGTTGCGGCTGGCCCTGACACCACCTGGGTCGGTTTACGTGAGAGACTGCCTACGCATTCTGTGGCACGGGACAGACTCTCTTTAGCTTTCTACCCGACGGTGTTACCATACATATAACAGGTCATCCGCCGATGGGAGGTTGGGGGGTCTGGCGCCGGCCGGGGGGGGGGTCTGAGCCAAAATTTTGGGAGGAGGGTAGGGCACTAAAAAACGCTCAAAAATCGCCAAAAATCGCTAATTTGGGCTGAAATACAGCTAAAAAGTGCTGTTTTGCAGGCGATTTTGGCAATTTTTGTGCCTGAAATTGTAAAAAATTGCAAAAATTTACTCGAAAATTTACTTGCCAGAAAAATCGGAGGGGGGGTCGGCGAAATCGTCTCGGGGGGGGGGGGGGGTCTGGCCTAAGTCGGGTGGGCGGCAGACCCCCTGTTACATGTATGTGTGTTACCCATTTATCTACTTGCCATCACTGGCTTTCGGTGGTCTGGGTTGGGCTTTGCTAAGTCTAACTCCAGTCAGACTGTTTCGAACCCACTACAACCGCTAGGGATGCAGGGGCCGCCGTGACTCAGAGGCAGCCAGCTACCCACTGAACCCATACATGTAACAGGTCATCCACCGATGGGGGGAGGGGGGTTGGGGGGTCTGGCGCCGGCCGGGGGGGGGTCTGAGCCAAAATGTTGGGGGAGGGGGCGGGCACTAAAAAACGCTCAAAAATCGAAAAAAAATCGCAATTTTTTGGCTAAAAATTGCCTAAAATCGCTAATTTGGGCTGAAATACAGCTAAAAAGTGCTGTTTTGCAGGCGATTTTGGCAATTTTTGTGTGTGAAATTGTAAAAAATTGCAAAAATTTGCACGAAAATTTACTTGCCAGAAAAATCGGAGGGGGGGTCGGTGAAATCGTCTCGGGGGGGGGGTCCCCATCCGGGGGGGTCTGGCCTAAGTCGGGTGGGGGGCAGACCCCCAGACCCCCCTGTTACATGTATGACTGAACCAACTTAGCGACATAGGGATCTTGGACTAGGGTGATTGGAAATGGTTGAGTAAGCTTGCAAACATTTCTTTCAGATTAACTCGGGCATGCATTTACTGGTGACGGGTCCGAACGGCTGTGGCAAAAGTTCGCTCTTCCGAATCATAGGCGGTTTATGGCCGGTCTACAGGGGCGTTTTGGAGAAACCTCCGGGTCACTGCATTTATTACATTCCACAACGACCTTACATGACGCTCGGCACGCTTAGAGATCAGGTGAGAATGTCCTAAGACTGCAACCTCATACATGTAACAACCGGTCGTTTACAACGGTCGTTTACCTTCAGGGGAGCGTCTGAGCTCAAATTCGAGCGGTAGAATAATAAAAATCGCTTTAAAAAGGTTAAAATATGGGTTCAGATAAAACTAAACAGGTAATCCATAATCCCATACATGGGCAAAAATCCCAATACCAGTTCGCACTCTAAAAATGGAAGTCTCTTCCAGGTAATCTACCCAGACAGCGTGAGTCAGATGAATTCACGCGGCATCACCGACTCGCATCTGGAAGAAATCCTGCGCTCTGTTTACCTGTTGCACATAGTCGAGCGAGAAGGCGGTATGGCCACCTTATTTGGTGGGTAAAAATAACGTACGAGATTCTACTTAGGCTGGGACGCCAGAAACGACTGGATGGACGTGTTATCGGGCGGAGAGAAGCAACGAATGGGTCTGGCCAGAGTTTTCTACCACCGACCGCAGTTCGCCTTTTTGGACGAGTGCACCAGTGCCGTATCAATCGATGTAGAAGGCAAGATTTACCAGGCGGCCAAAGATGCCGGAATTACCTTGCTTACTGTCACGCACCGACCGTCGCTTTGGTACTAACTTTTACAATCTATTTATTTATAATCCTCGTACAGAACGTACAGTATGTACGCCGCAGAATTCAAACTTGCCGCTCCGTAGAGGCTGTCCTATCTCCAAAAATTTTTGCCCACTTTTTTGGAGAAACCGACAAACAATTTGGCGATTTATTGTCGGGAAACTATACTATCAGTGGGTTGAGATACCATATAAGGTACCGGTACCATTTATATGGTACTCCTATCCTACCATAGGCACTGATACCGTATAATGGCGTTAAGTGCCTAACACTACGTATTTACAAAACCCCTTGGCATGTTACAGGTCATCCGCCGAAGGGAGGGGGTTGTGGGTCTGGTCCCGGTCGGGGGTCTGAGCCCAAATTTTGGGAGGCGGTTGGGCACTAAAAAACGCTTAAAATCTCAAATTTTCGACTAAAAATGGTAAAAAATCGCTAATTTGGGCTGAAATACAGCTAAAAAATGCTGTTTTACTGTCGATTTTGGCAATTTTTGCGTCTGAACAAGCAAAAATCTCAAAAATTTGCTTAAAAAATTACTTGCCAGAAAAATCGTCTCGGGGTTCCCCATCCGGGGAGTACGACCTAAGTCGGGTGGGGGAAGACCCACTGTTGCATGAGTGCCCCTTGGTCTATGAGGTGGCGATTTCAATCTCAAGCTTGTCCGGAGATATGGTACTTGTTTGTACATACAGTAGTTGTATAGAGGAGACATATTTGAAAACCAGCTGATACTGACTTGTTCAGGAAGTACCACACTCATCTGTTGCAATACGACGGAGAGGGGGGCTGGCGACTGGAGAGACTGGAAGGAGCTCTGGATGAGCGGCTCTCGCTGGAAGAGGAGAAAATAAAACTGGAGAAACATCTGACCAAAGTGCCCGATATGAAAGAACGATTGGCTGAGCTGTGCTCGGTATGTACATTTAGTTATTCTATTATATTATTATTGTCTATTAAGTCAGGCACTTAACCTAGGCCAGTACCATGACCGGTACCTATTAACAGTCAGGCACTTAACGCCGTTTATTGTACCGGTACCATATGGTACCACTCTGTTCAGATTTAGTACAATATAATATGGTAGTGGTGCCATATGGTACCACCACAGTGGCCGAACGTGGGGTATGGTACCAGTACCCTAGGTACCATAAACGGCGTTAAGTGCCTGGCTGTTACAGCTTGTCGATTGTTTTTATTATAATTCTCTTTTCCAGCTTCTGGGTGAGGACTCTGATATTCTGCAAGCTGAATAGCCGGACTGTTGTTTTGCGATTCGTCTCTATTTTCTAGTCACTTTTTTACGCCACTGACGACGTTCCAATCAATCGATCTTGTTGAACAAGTGATTTCATTTTGTTAAATCATGCTTTGTTTTATGATTACTTTTGTAGTAGCTCGATGGCAGCAAATAAAATGTTTACGTAGCAGATGAACACCGGACCCTGAGAGATGGGGTGGTTTAATACGTACATACATTAGTAGATAAACTTCGACGTTCAGAGAGGGGGTGGGGGTGGTTGGTTGAATGTCACAGGGGGTGGGGGTTGGCATCAAAAACGTCGACGTTATTAGGGCCTTAGAATATTCTGTCCTCAGCTTTATATTACAAGGAGAACTTAACCCAGTTCAAGTTTCCAACTGCCAAAATGGTAGTTGACGGTCAAAAAGTTTCTTTTTCATAGATTCTACAGTACTAAGTAAATTTATCGTACATTTTTCAATCTCAGACACAGTAACAGGTTTAGTCGGGGATCAGCTGAAAACGTCATAGTTTTTAGGTGTTGTGCTAAAAAAACGACTGGAGTGGTTGGGGTGCAAAATTTTGAATTTTTGAATGTCGTAGTTTATGGACGGTCCCATAGAGGTTAAAATGTGCGCCTCTTCTTCGACCGTCTAAAGCGGTTGGTTCTCGGTTAACTCTTTCGATTTGGCTCAGATTTTCAGGATTTATTTTAACCTAGTGTTAAAGTTTCGCATGAAAACTGTTACCGCTAGCGCTGTAATTCGAGTGTTTAGTCGTGTAGTAAAGGAATCTTCTTGCACATAAGTGAGACGGCTAACAAGAACGGGATCTAGAGTGAGTGTCAAAGATCGTTAGACTTCTACAAAAGGGTGCAGCAACATTTGGCGTAGTAGTCTGGAAAGTAGACCTTATTGTTCTGCATGCCATATACGTAAAATTGTTTCTCCTCTCCATCATATTTACAATAAACGCGCCAAACTGGGATCGAACGTAAGCGCTGTCTCTAAACAAGGATTGGATTAAAAGAAATTTCGGTTTGTGAACCAAGAAAACTTACCTGTCGGTGGATGAATTCTTGCGGAAAGGCAGTGCTGTGTCTGTCGACCAGTTGACGAGAACGCGCCACAATCTGCTGTTCGGGAAAAGTTGGTTGAATAGGCCAGACGCGAGGATAATCTTCGTCCAGAATCATTAGACCATCGCCTTTCTTCACTGACTCGTCGGGTAGAGTTCCTTCCGGGATTTTGTTCAGTACAAACTCTTCCACGTGGTTCGTCCTTTAAAACACAATGTCTTTTAAATAATTAGGCCCATTTTATTATGGAGATCTGTGTTTCTGTTCTGCTCATTCAATTCAAAAAACAGGTTCCGGAACTTTTCGTTTATTTCCGCAAATGATATGAAATTTGCAGAAACTCTTAAAAGAACTGTGGGATGTGCTAAAATTTCGATTGACAGAGTCTTGAGAAAACGAGGAATTCCTGTACAACTCCTTGTTTAAATGAGCAAAACAGATCGTTAGAATAACTCTTTATTTCCATGGACTGTGTCTCTCTCAAAGCATGAAATTTTAACACATACAATACATGTAAAATGTTCCGCAGTTTTGTTGAGTTTCTCCAATTTTCAGGTCATTTGGTCAAAAATCGTCGGAAATTACAGCAAAAACATAAGTCCTTTTTAACGCTATTTCTACAGGCATTGAAATTACCCAATTTATGGAGTGTGTGTCTTAACAGTACAGTAGGAATTTGTTTTATTATCAAAGGTAAGGGAATAATAAAAATCACTCTTGTTCATTGCCAAGATCTGTTTTGACTTTGATGGCAAATATCTCAGGAAGTAAGTAGAGTATTCTAATAAAAACTTTAACAATCTTTCAAAAATTTCGTTGTCATTCGTTCGTAAATCAAGATTCGTAAATCAGATGAGAATTACGGTTGCGACAGTAAAAAATATGCTGGCTTATTTTGTGGCACTGTATATTTACAGTCAAACCTCGTAAATGGTCAAAACCTCGTCAAACCGTCCGACCATTTATGTTCGATTTATCGAGGTTCAGCTCAAGAAAGCGCAAAAACTAAATTGACGATGCCCTGAACAGGTGCAGCTACTGAATGGCAGGAGAATACAAATTCTTAATGCTAGCTTTGAATAAGCTAACAAGTACTGTCAAGGTTAAGAACAAATGTGGAATAGCGTCTACAAGAACTATTAGCATTTACATTGTATCTAGATAAAAGATGCAGTAAAACAGCTTGAAAACTCCGAATTTTGCTTTCAAAAAATTGAAAAGTCATAAAGCAGGTGCAATAATTCATGAAAAGGCAGAAGCATGTTCCGTTTATGAGGGAAATTTCTATGGAAAAACGTTTAGCTGCACCGAGGAAACGTGTCCATTATTCTATTATTTAGCGAATGTTCCATTTGCGAGGTTTTGCCCTGTACAAAACTATAGGAGGAATGGTTAGTCCGAGCATTTCTGTTACATGTACAAGGTTTGACTGTAGTAGCGTACTGGACGTACATGGTAGCGGTTAGTTTAATGAAGCATTTGAGCTGGCAGCGTCCTTTACACATTTTGCATCTGACCTGACCGGAACCGTGACAGTGATGGCATTCCACCCATCCATTGCCACAGCAATGACTGCAAGGGTCCCCGTCCTCTTCACAGTGGTGATGGTGATGGTGCCCGTGAATGTTGCAATGCATACAACGCACCTAAACCAAAGGCACAAACCAAGACTAAGGAAACAATATTTTGGAAAATATTACAGCATGTGTCGTAGTAGAAACAAAATCTATTCACAGTTACTTACGAATCTTGCATAGTAAGCCGAAAACTTGAAAAATGGTTTTTATTTAGACTCAACTCGTAGCCAGCAGAAGCACGTTTTCGCGCTGTCGCGCTTGCTTAATTTAGAGTCGGCCACTTAACACCATTTATGGTACACGCATGTTGCCACTAGTCTAGGTACCGGTACCATAAAACGGCGTTAAGTGCCAGACTGATTTATTTGCACTTACTCTGCCCATGCTCATACAATGACTGCAAGGTTTTCGTCCCATTCCTACACAGTCATGGCAAGGTTTGACAGAGGCTGTATGGGGTACTTCACACCAGACACTGCCACTTTGAAACGGCGGAATGCTATTGAAAATGGGCGTGTCCCAGGGAGGCGGAGCCGGTCCATTCATAGGCCCGTCGATCATTTGGCCTAGAGTGTTTAATTAATCAAGTGTAATTGGCTGCTGATTCAAATATCTTCCCAAAAAACATACCGTCGTACGGTTCGCTTACCCAGCAGGTTTCGCGCCGTTCAGCGTACGTTTCCAAAGTGTACTAAATGAAAATTTTTAAAGTTCGCTTCACAGAGTCAAAAGATAGAGTAGAGTAGAACCTCCATAAAAGGACGACCTCTTGAGCTCAGAGAGAACCTATCCTTTAAACCATTGAACGCACAGGGTACCAAACAATGATAACCCCAAAGTCAACTAAACTAAAGCATGACAGGAAAAAATCAGAGTTCCTTAAGTAAAACATTTTATTGTGGGTATATATTATACACACAAGCTCAATATTGAGTGTTGAGTGTTGCCTCTATTGGCGTCACGAACAACTTGAAGATGAGTAGAGTAGTAACTTTTCTCTTCCTATTTTGCTCATCTTTAAGCTGTCCGTGACGCCAGTAGAGGGAACACTCAGTATAAACCCACAACAAAATGTCCTACTTTAGTCAGGTAAAGTAAGCCTTCTACTGACACGACTTTTAATGCTTATGTGTCGATGTAAGGCTATGGACAGTTGTTATCTATGGTTACAAGACCGCATATTAGCCATAGATGCCTACTGAGTTTTAGATGGCTCCATTGCCATTTATGGCTATGGCTGCTCGAAAGCATAGCCATACATGGCTACAGAGGCTTCTATGGCTACACAGGAGGCGCCTCCCCACTCCACTTTTGGCCATAAAGTGCTACAGAGCCGTCTATGCTCTAAAGCATAGCCATGCATGGCTACAGAGCCATCTATCTACTGCTACAGAGCCTTCTATGGCTACCCACAGAGTGCTCGCTCACTTTTGACTATATGTAGATGGCTATGTACAAAGGTAGCCATAGACGGCTCTGTAGCATTTTATGGCCAAAAGTGGGGAGGCGCCTCCTGTGTAGCCATAGAAGCCTCTGTAGCCATGTAATGTATGGCTATGCTTTCGAGGAGCCATAGCCATACATGGCTGTGGAGCCATCTAAAACTCAGTAGCCATCTACAGCTAACATGCGGTCTTGTAACCACAGATAACTGTCCGTGTCCATACCTATGTAATATCGACACATAAGCGTTAAAACAAAAAAGGCTTGCGTCGGTATAAGACTTAGTTTACCAGACTGTACTTATCGGTACATTCATTTTTTTCTTTCATGCATTAGTTTGTTCTGGTTGGGGAGGGGGCTATCGTAATTTGGCACTCCGTTCATACTAACAAATGCGAAATATGGGCATGACACGGACGCAGAAAGTCTAATTTTATTTTAACCTCTGTAAAAATTGGACGGGACTACCTACCGCACCATAGGTAGTTAGAAATCAAGCTCTGTCTAAAAATGGAACGTTTCGAAAATTGTCGCGAGCTTTTATGCCTTTCTTTGATGCATCTTTAAAGTAAAAAATCTCATATTTTCGGTGTTTTTCGTCACATTCAACAAAAGAGGATATAATTTTGATAGTCGAATAATGGGATAGTTTCCTTATCAGCGTACGATTCCGAAAGGCAGTTCAACATAATGTACAGTACATGATAGGCGTATGAAGGTTCGATTTGTTCGAAGACACACTCCTGAGCAGGCTTCTTTCTATAGCAACAGTGTTCGCTCACAAAATTGGTCAGAGCTTCTCGAGCCTGCTCTTCGCTTAATTGGATAGGTCTAGAGCAAAATTGTGGCGTGACACTATAGAACTGTAGATTAATTTGCATACTGTTCGAAGCCGGGTCTGTCAGGCGGTGGGCCGGAATCTGAGCTCTCAAAATGACTGGGCGGCTCTGCTGGACCTGAACAGAAAAATGTCTCTTGGTTTAGAGGCGAAAATAGTGTTCGCATTTTTGTGCAAGTGTTCGTGAGCATGTGTCGTGTCAGGAGAACACAGATTTTTGTTAAGAAGTAATACAAAAGGATGGTCGAAATGAGTGGTGAATTGGAAAGACAAAAAGCAGTTAGAAAAAATAGCCGTACTTAAAGAAATTTCTAATGTAATGGTATATGTACAGTACATGCATATGTAGTTTATGACGAACGGAAGTATTAAAGGTTTTTCACTAACATTTTGACAAAGTACTGATTTTTCGCACTGGTTTTACGTTTGATTTTCTTGAATAAACAACAGAAAGTCTTGGAAAAAATAAAAGCTGATTCCAAGAAGCCAAATTTTAGCTGAAAACAACAAAACACAGCTAACGGCTACTGTTGCTTAATATAAAAAATTCCGTTTGCGTATGCGCATACGCATTCAAAAATAAATGCGTATTTTGCGTATTGCATCGTAATCGAATTTTATGTCTGAAAATACTATTGTATCCAATGCTAAAATTAAGTAATTACATACAAATTTGTTTAGAAAAGACAGAAAACCACTGAACATATGGGTTATTAGCCTGTTTTTCGTAGTTAAATAAAAAATAGTTTAGTTTTTTAGGACTGACGTTGCCAAAACACACATAAATCTGCGATTTTTAACATGCATTTTGCGAGAAAGTCAACTTAGAAAAGTTAAGCAACTTTTTTTCGCGGATCCGGCTGGTATCCAAATATGTTAAAATAGATGTCAAACGAACACCAACGGTGCATGTTCGAACATTGGGGACCCCCTAGAACCTGAGCTGTACCCCCCCCAAAGTTGGGTCACCAGCCACTTTTCGGCCCTTTTCTCGACATTTACTCAAACGATCACCATTCACTCGTTTCTCAAGATTCGGATTAGGCGTGCCCATGTTTGGATAGCCCTGACAGTTGCCTTTCAGACGCTGCACACAACGATTCCGGAACGTAACCGGTTAGCGAGATATTCTCCGAAAACTACGAAATTTAGCGAAATTCCGACTCGATTTTTTTCCGAAAAATCGCTGTAGCTTCTGCCATATATGCGGGGGCAAGCTGATTTTCGCTAAAAAGATAAAACGCAAAATGCCAAACAAAATTAACCTATTTCGGAGGCAAATTTTTGGGGGTGGAGGCGGGGTGTTTTGCAATTTGAAGCCTGTCAAAAAATATTTTTTTGCTCAGAATAAAAAACAAACACACAATTCTGGTGCAGTTTTACCCGCTGATTACGAATATGAACTCGGTTTGGCTGGATTCCTTTTGGTTCGGGAGAAATTTGCATCCAAATCTTCGAGTGGCTGTATTTCTAAAGTGGCACTGTTCATTAGCATGAGCAAGAATCGTGCTAGAAAGCAGTTTTTCTTATGTAGTTTTTGATGCTGATTCTGAAAATAACCATATTTTTTATCTACGTTCAGCAGTTCTGAAGATATGGGCATTTTGAGAATTTGCGAAGAAAACCGTTGCAGTTGGTATGCAATGGTGGTTTGAAATGTTGCTAAATTCTGTCATATGCTAGATACGGAGCCATGGAATTAGCATCACCTAATGCAGTTTTTGCCGCTGATTATGAAAATTACCTCTATTTTTCAATCGGACGGCTTCTGAGTGAGTTACTTAGGCCTGGTGCCCTGTCATCCACATTATAAGAAATTTATCAAACAGGTGCGTGAAATAGTAACTGTTATATGCAGTTTTCTTCGCTGATTCAGAATATGACCTTATTTTTGCGCTACAATGACCTTGTTACGAGTTATAGACCTCTAAAGTTACTTCAATATCCATGCTTTCAGGAGTGGTAATCTGGAAAAAGATAGTCTGTGCTTTGGCACTTGTGAAGTGAATTATCTATCAAAAATAGTGTATCCGACCTATTTTGAACCGCTGGTTTCAAAAATGACCTTACTTCTGCTCTACAAGCTATTGATTTTAAGATACAACTTTCTGCACTTTCTTTCACAAGAATATGACAGAACCTTAAAATGAAAGGCTTGTAGAGCAGAAGTAAGGTCATTTTTGAAAACCAGCGGTTCAAAATAGGTCGGATACACTATTTTTGATAGATAATTCGCTTCACAAGTGCCAAAGCACTTACTATCTATTTCCAGATTACCACTCCTGAAAGCATGGATATTGAAGTAACTTTAGAGGTCTATAACTCGGGACAAGGTCATTGTAGCGCAAAAATAAGGTCATATTCTGAATCAGCGAAGAAAACTGCATATAACAGTTACTATTTCACGCACCTGTTTGATAAATTTCTTATAATGTGGATGACAGGGCACCAGGCCTAAGTAACTCACTCAGAAGCCGTCCGATTGAAAAATAGAGGTAATTTTCATAATCAGCGGCAAAAACTGCATTAGGTGATGCTAATTCCATGGCTCCGTATCTAGCATATGACAGAATTTAGCAACATTTCAAACCACCATTGCATACCAACTGCAACGGTTTTGTTCGCAAATTCTCAAAATGCCCATATCTTCAGAACTGCTGAACGTAGATAAAAAATATGGTTATTTTCAGAATCAGCATCAAAAACTACATAAGAAAAACTGCTTTCTAGCACGATTCTTGCTCATGCTAATGAACAGTGCCACTTTAGAAATACAGCCACTCGAAGATTTGGATGCAAATTTCTCCCGAACCAAAAGGAATCCAGCCAAACCGAGTTCATATTCGTAATCAGCGGGTAAAACTGCACCAGAATAGTGTGTTTGTTTTTAATTCTGAGCAAAAAATATTTTTTTGACTGGCTTCAAATTGCAAAACACCCCCCCCCCACCCCCAAAAATTTGCCTCCGAAACGGGTTAATTTTGTTTGGCATTTTGCGTTTTATCTTTCTAGCGAAAATCAGCTTGCCCCCGCATATATGGCAGAATCTACAGCGATTTTTCGGAAAAAAATCGAGTCGGAATTTCGCTAAATTTCGTAGTTTTCGGAGAATATCTCGCTAACCGGTTAAGTTCCGGAATCGTTCTGTGCAGCATCTGAAAGGCAACTGTCAGGGCTATCCAACCATGGGCACGCCTAATCCGAATCTTGAGAAACGAGTGAATGGTGATCGTTTGAGTAAATGTCGAGAAAAGGGCCGAAAAGTGGCTGGTGACCCAACTTTGGGGGGGGGTACAGCTCAGGTTCTAGGGGGTCCCCAATGTTCGAACATGGACCGTTGGTGTTCGTTTGACATCTATTTTAACATATTTGGATACCAGCCGGATCCGCCAAAAAAAGTGCTTAACGGCCTTCCCTTATAGCTAAGTTGACTTTCTAGCAAAATGCGGCGTGTTCCACTTTCCTCCTTTCCACTTTCCTCCGTTCCACTTTCCTCAGCCCAAATTCCACTTTCCTCCGTTTTGAAATTTTAGCATTATCTAACGAGTTCTGGTTCCTATACTAATTGTAACTGCATTAGGGACATAGTTTAGCGAATTAATAGTAGGCTTTATCGAATTGGAATCTCACAAAAACATCACTAGACAGCACACAAATTACATGAGTTTTGCATTGCAACAACAAACTAGTGTTTGACAGTTGAATTACACAACTTAACAAAACAATAAACACCAAATAACAACTTAAATATGTAAAGAAACCTCCGTTTTAGCCATGTTCGTCCATAGCTTGCCGTTGTATCTGTTGGTTGTGTTACAACGCCAATGCATCCGGTTGACCTGAGGGTTCACTTCTGCTTGAAAGTACTGATAACCGCGATAAAAAACGGCCGGCTTTCCTCGCTGAGTTTGAAAAGTAATAATCTCGTCAGCCGTTATAACTACGTACATAGTTCCGATCTACTGGTAGTAACCCTTCCCAAATCTCTAAACAAAACAACAGCTCAATGACCCTCGATCAGCCCCAGACGTACATAATTACCCATTGTCCCCCCCAACTGGTTAGTTGACATAACAATATTAGCCCTAGGCTACCGGCCAGCTCATGGATCGTTAATGCGCTCCTATTTACGCCTTCATATAAGGCCAACAAAGAGAGCCGAGAAGCAGAAAATCCTCCACTCTCTTGGCAAAGATCACGCACTCATATAGCAGCACTGAACATACTTGTACACACTCAAAAATCTGCTAAACACTTATACCGTCTCATTTATAGGTCCGAAAGAAGATTTTAGGCTAATGAGAACAAAAAGTCGTTAGATAATGCTAAAATTTCAAAACGGAGGAAAGTGGAATATGGGCGGAGGAAAGTGGAACGGAGGAAAGTGGAAAGGAGGAAAGTGGAACGGAGGAAACTGGAACGGAGGAAAGTGGAACAAACCCAAAATGCATGTTAAGGCTCCCAGCCTCTAAAAGGTATAGTGTGCGCATACGTAAAAATACTCAAATGCGATCATAAATGCGTCTGCGTATCCAGTTGAAAATGCGTATGCGTATACGCAAACAACAGTATTAACGGCCCCAGGCATCGCAGTAGAAATAAGTAAACAAAAAACGTGACTTACGACCATCAAAGGTTGCCCCTTCATAGCCCTTAATAGGTTCCATGGGCGGGGCCGAAGGCATACTCGGCGGAGAGGTCATACTTGGCCCAACAGTAAAGCCAATGATAGGCAATGTTACTACAGCTACAGGACTGTACTCCAACCTATTGTTAAAGCTATCGTCATCGAAACACGGCTATAAACAATGCAGTGTGACTAGTTAGTTTAGCGCCAGTTTCAATAGCTCGGCACACAAAGGCTGCAAAATATCGCGCACGCACGCACACGTTTAAATAGCGCCGACTAGACCAAGTTGGCCGCTAGGCTGACTAACCGTTGGTTGACTAACTAGGCATGTGTCTAACATTTTGAAGGCTAGCGATAATAACGATCACGGTGCTTTGCTTCAAGCTTTCATAAACCGTAAAACTCTGTAAAACGAGCCACTACAACAATCAGAACAACCCGTAAGATCAGTTCAATGCAACAACCACAACCAGAACAAAACGCTAATTATGGCAAGAACGGTAAGCGAACGACGGTAGCGACGGAACTTGGTCCAAAGAGCGTAAAAAACTGCCACCACAACTGAGGCCACCAAGAGCTCTGGCCAGGAAATTCTCTGCTGAGCAGCTGTCGTTTCAGATTTATCCGTCTCTGAGAGACTGTGACCTTGATCTTTGTGAATCTTGGCAACCAGAAAAACCACGGCAGTGGGGCGAACCTGTAAGATTAGTAATCGTCTTGCGTCACAATAGCAGATTTCCTTTTCATACATGTACCAGGAAGTTTGGAGTTACGCTAGTTATGCACTTCCACGTGCCCCCTTCACTTTGTGCCATTTATCTATTAGTACCACGCAACTACTAACTAAACAACAAACATTCATTGAAATTTTCGAATTTTAGGCAAAATTTGTGTTGAAAGTTTGGCCAGTTAAATTTCTCAAAAATTAGACTTTTACGTAAATCCTTAACTGCCTAACCTGAATTTTTAGAGTATCCTGTGGAAACAAATGGCCAAGGTATTTCTTTTCCAGAACGTCACGAATGTAGTAGCCTTGACTGCGAGTCAAACTCAGTCTTGTCAAGGAGAAAGTGCGCTCTACCTAAAAACAGATGGTTACACCTAGCTACGTTACGTACATACAGTATGGGACAAAAAATGTCCACCCTTTTTTCGAACTTTGCTCGAGCGATTCGTTCTCGATCATTTCTTTATCGATTTGGCTCAAATTTTCAGGATCAATTAACAATGTGACGGGATAGATACTGTGCAAGTTTCGCTCCAAAATTCGGAGTCGTTCAAGTTTTATGAGCCGGACACTAAGAATTAGGGTGGTCCACGGAAACAGTAATTTTTTCGTTAATTCAGAGAATACTGGCCTGAAACTTGTAGGAATGATTGGTATTGCCATTGGGCATAACATACTGACCGGAGACCCCTATAGCTCAAGGGCACCAAAATTGGAGAATTTCATGAAAATCCTATAGTTAAGAAATCCGCACTGTCTACAATCAAAGCACTGAATAAGTTGTTATTCAAGACAGATTGTAGCAAGGAGTTCGACAAATGAATTAACCAGATATTTGCACTCTGTTCCACATAATAGAAAGTAGACACCTTTCTCACAGAGTTTTTGCAAAGTCGAAAATCTACAGAATCGTCATTTCACCGGTTTTACGAAGAAAAGTCGCATTTTGTCATGTTTTTGAAATTCTCCAATTTTAGCGCCCTTTTAGCTATAGGGATCTCCAGTCAGTATGTTATGCCCAACGCCAATGCTAATCATTTCTGAAAGTTTCAGACCCATAGTATTTGAATTAACGAAAAAAATAGAGTTTCGGTGAAGTACCCTGATTCTCAGTCTCCGGCTCATGAAACATAAGCGAGTCGGAATTTCGGCACCAAACTTGCACAGTATCTACCCACCCAGTCATATTGTTAATTAATCCTGAAAATGCGAACCAAAACGATAAAGAAACGACCGAGAACGATTGGTTTGAGTAAAGTTCCAAAAAAGGGTGCACATTTTTTGGCCCATTGTCATTACCGAAAGCTTTGGATCTCTGTTAAAAAAGGCCACGGCGAAAGAATACTCAGTTTGACCGTCGGAACTTTTCTCGTAAGGCACGATTGGCTTCAGATAAACGGCTATCGACTCAACCTATAAACAAGGACGCATCTAGTGTCTCTGTTAAATGAGTAAGCAAGCAAACCTGAGCAATTTTCTTTCCCATAACGCCCATCGGATCTTGATTGACAGCTATCAGTTCTTTGTTTAGCAGCAACTGTTTGGTGCCTGGCTCCATTTCTCTGAGATCATTGGACATCAATAAAGGGGCGCTCCAAATACACCAGAGCGCCATCTGAACCCTACTCTGGTCTAGCGTTAGGCCTGGATTGCCTATTATTATCTGAAATAGACAGACATCTATAGCCCTCCCGCCAACTAAACTCAACTAAACATGATCGGAGAGAAAATGGAAGTCCCGATGATAAGTAGGCCACTTTATTGTGGGTTTATACTCACCAGCTCAATACTGAGTGTTCGCTCTACTGGCGTCACGAATAACTTGAAGATGAGCAAAATAGGAAGAGAAAAGTGACTGCTCATCTTCAAACCGTTTGTGTCGCCAATAGAGAGAACACTCAGTATTGAGCTTGTGAGTATAAACCCACAATAAAATGTACTGCTATTCTGTACTTTCATTTTTCCTGTCACACTTAGTTTGCTCGGCGTGTTCCCAGTTCCGACTTTCCCAATTCCGACTTTCCCAGTTCCGATGTTCCCAGTTCCGACTTTCCCAGTTCCGACTTTTCCCAGTTCCGACATTTCCCAGTTCCGACTTTCCCAGTTCCGATGTTCCCAGTTCCGACTTTACAATAACATTCACTATATTTTATACAGACAAGACTCTGGTAAAATATACAAGAATATGTAGCTACGTAATGCTCAATGAGTAGGCTTAGGTTCGCTTAGGCTTAGGGGTTAGGTGCAGGCTTAGGCCTTAGAGCTTAGGGGTTAGGTTCAGGCTTAAGCTTATGGCTTAGGTTCAGGCTTAGGCTTAGGTTCAGGCTTAGAGCTTAGAGGTTAGGTTCAGGCTTAGGGCTTAGGTTCAGGCTTAGGCTTAGGTTCAGGCTTATGCTTAGTGGAAGGTTCAGGCTTAGGCTTAGACTGAGAGCTTAGAGGTTAGGTTCAGGCTTAGGCTTAGACTTAGAGCTTAGAGGTTAGGTTCAGGCTTAGGCTTAGACTTAGAGCTTAGAGGTTAGGTTCAGGCTTAGGGGTTAGGTTCAGGCTTACGGCTTAGGTTCAGGCTTAGGCTTAGACTTAGAGCTTAGAGGTTAGGTTCAGGCTTAGGGGTTAGGTTCAGGCTTACGGCTTAGGTTCAGGCTTAGGCTTAGACTTAGAGCTTAGAGGCTAGGTTCAGGATTAGGGCTTAGGTTCAGGCATAGGGCTTAGGTTCAGGCAAAGGCTTTGACTTAAGGGTTAGGTTTAGTTTTAGACTTAGGGCTTAGGTTCAGGCTTAGGCTTAGGTTCAGGCTTAGGCTTAGTGGGAGGTTCAGGTTTAGGCTTAGGGATGAGGTTCAGGCTTAGGGGCTAGGTTCAGGAAAGTCGGAACTGGGAAAGTCGGAACTGGGAAAAGTCGGAACTGGGAATGTCGGAACTGGGAAAGTCGGAACTGGGAAAAGTCGGAACTGGGAACGTCGGAACTGGGAAAGTCGGAAATGGGAAAGTCGGAACTGGGCACAAACCGTTTGCTCTGGGAATGGGGCAGCAATCCGTGTTTGGCATTATTGTTGTTCGGAATCCTGTAGAATGAGAGTGCTTTTCTACCCAACACTGATGACTGAGACAGACATGGGCTAGCATTTCCACTTCCGGTTCGGTCCCGAGACAGTTTAGAGACCCCGACTCGAAAATACAGTATTATTAGCGGTTCCAGTACTAAGAAACTGACACAGAAATCCTAAATTTTTAGCTTAAAATGCTCTTAAAAGGCGTTTGTAACAGAAAACTGCGATTTTCCTCCAAAGGAACCGACCATATCGGGGTCGTTCCAGTGTCCGGGTCCGTGGAATTTGGCCAGCTGGTCCTGGTTCAAATCGTAGAAGTCAATTATGCTCAACACAGAGAGCCAGTGAATTTGAATATCGTTGAAGTTCCTCCACAAATTGCAGTGCTTCTTGATTGCCCTGTAGTTGGGCTGAAAGGCAACTGGAATAAATTTTGTTGCACTACGTAAAAGCAAGAATGCCTAAACATTTGTCTACCTCGCGTTTAGCTTCGGTGCGAATGTAGTAAGGCCAGCTGCACGAATAGACCATCGGGTGTTTGGTGTCGTTCAAGTGTTTACCCATTTTGGGATAAGCTGAAAGATATACCTGTAAGGTTCTGATACCGTAAGCATTTTCACATCGTATAATACCATACATGTACCAGGTCACTCGCCGAAGGGGAGGCGGTTGGGGGTCTGGTGCCGGCCGGGAATTCTGAGCTCAAACTTTGGGAGGGGGTTGAGCACTAAAAAACCCTCAAAAATCGCAAAAAATCGCTCATTGGGCTGAAATACAGCTAAAAGTGCTGTTATATAGGCGATTTTGACAATTTTTTGTGTCGGGTGGGGGGCAGACCCCCTGTTACATGTATGTATAATACCGAATAGTCGTAAAAGTAACAGATAATCCGCCAACAGGAGAAGGGAGTTGGGTGTGTGGTGCCAAATTCCGGGGGAGGAAGCAGGTAGATTACTCAAAAATCGTAATTTTAGGCTAGTAATCGTAAAGACAATCTAATTTAGGATTACAGCTAAAAAGAGCAGTCTTACAGGCGATTTTAGCAATTCTATTGTCTGAAATTCCAAAAAACTGCAAAACTTTTCTGAAAAACTGCTTCCCACAAAACTTTTACTGCACTGCCGGAAACACTACAATTTCATTCGAAAAAGGTGCAAATCACGATTCCCTCAGTCAACAGACAAAACTAAACAGAATAGAGAAATTTGGTCTATTACAAAAATTAAGCCGGGGACAAATCGAATCGATTCTTTAAAATAGAACGCTTTCTTGACTTTTAGGCTAAACAAACAAACAAACAAACAAACAAACAAACAAACAAACAAACAAACAAACAAACAAACCAGTGTCAAGCGTGTCTGGGTTGTTGAAGCATCCATCAAACTTGACCATATCAACGTTCCACTTAGCAAAGGTCTTAGCGTCCATCTCCATATTTTCCAGGTCCGTTCCCGGAAAGCCCATGCAAGTTTTTCGACCGTAATTGGCATAAATTCCCAACTTCAAGCCGCGTTCATGCATCTAAACGAACAGTCAGCCGTTAGCGAACGACCGTGACAGAAAGTTTCATAACAGAACAGAACATTATATTTAAAATAAAATAATCAAACTGCTCATACAATAAAAAATGCAATCTGGAGATAGTAAGATTTTTAAAAGCTACAACCGGCACACTTGTTCATAGGGAAACATGCAGGTCCGAACCAGAGGAGGGGGTTGTGGTGGGAAGGGGCTTTGCCTGCCGTCTTGTAGGGGTCCATGAAGGTGTAGCCTAGGGAGGCAGTCCAAAATTTAAAAAATTAAAAAGCGTCTGCGTTTTTAGCACGTTTTATTTAATAATAACGCAAAAATGACGGTTTTAAGCTGTCAAATAGCGTTCTAGAGCTAAAACAAGCATAAAAGAACAGTAGGGCTTCCTAACGCACCGCCTTATCTCAAATATCAGCAGTGGAGCTGCCAAATTCGGTCACCAAAGGCCTTTTAAGCTCAAAAATTGTGATTTCTCAGCCAGTCCGTTAGTAATCTGGAACTTAACGCCGTTTATGGTACTGGCACCGTATACGGTATCCCAACGTTCGGGGACTGTGGTGGTACCATATATGGTGGTACCCCTACCCATGGCCATAGCTGCCGGATAAGGTGACCATACATGTAATAGGTCATCCGCCGAAGGGGGACGGGGGTTGGGGGTCTGGCGCCCGCCGGGGGGTCTGAGCCGAAATTTAGGGAGGGGATTGGACACTAAAAAACGCACAAAAATCGAAAAAAATCACAAATTTCGGCTAAAAATTGTCAAAAATCGCTTATTTCGGCTGAAATACGGCTAAATAGTGCTGCTTTGCCAGCGATTTTGGCAATTTTTGTGTCTGACATGCTCAAAAAATTACTTGCCAGAAAAACCGGAGGGGCGGAACAATCGTCTCAGGGGGTCCCCATCCGGAGGGGGGCTGCCCTTAGCCGGATGGCTGCCCTAAGTCGGGTGGGGGCAGACCCAGACATGGGCAAAAGGGGGGGCTGAGGGGGGGGTCGGCCCCCCATCAGGCTCTGATCTACCACCATCAGCCGGCCGCTACCCCCCATCAGGAATTTTTGGGAAGAATTTTGTATAGAAAATTATGATAAAAATATGCCTGGAATAGGCGTAAATGAGCTCAGAATAGCTCATTTTAACTTATTTTAATGAAAAATAAGCCAAAAAACCATGATTTTCGCCAAAAATCGGACTTTTTGGCTTACCACCCCCTCAGCCCCCCATCAGGCGCTCCTACCCCCCATCAGGAATTGAAAATTCTACCCCCCATCAGCCGAAATGCTAGCCCATGTCTGGGCAGACCCCGTTACATGTATGAAGGTGATGGTACCATACGGTACCACTACCATATATGATGCGAAATCTGAACGGAGTAGTACCAAATGCCGGTACAGGTACCAACCAATACCAAGGTAGGGGGTACTATATATGGTACCACCACAGTACCCGAACATATGGTACCATATGGTGCCGGTACCATTTAGTGCCCGCCTGTAATATCACTTGTATTTTCGGTTCAGGGTTTGGGGGTTGAGCAGGGTATTGGGCCTCTTGTTAGGGGTTAACCCCTAAACAGGTAGGGTAAGAAGAAAGTAATCTACAAAATTAGACAGCCACTCGATTCCGTGTGGGAAGCGCTTTTGGTCGGCAACCAGACGATGGGAGGCATCGCGTTGACGTTTTGACCAGCAATCGTCGATGTTGACGCGATCGTAGCCGGCCGACAAGTACCCTTCGGCCACCATTATCTGCGCCATATCTGTGAAGAGACGCTCGCTGAAATAACAATAATAATAACAGTCAGACAAAGAACAACATTATGCATCATGTCCCCGGCCCATTTATGACTTACAGGCTAAATGTTAAGTTTACTGCGCAAAACGCAGGTACCACGAGCGTAAAGTTTGGCAAGCTATGACGACCGACCTGATGCAGCCGGTAGGGGTGTTGTCGCAACGAATTTCGCACATGAACCTGGTCCATGCCAACCAACCCATAGGTGGCGTTCGAGCGAGACCATTCTCCAGCGCTCTGCACGCACAACACCAAAGCAGCACACACCACACACTCCGCATCACCCTCTCATATCTCCTTGGGCGTCTGTCATTGTTTGGCGTCCTGTACCTATATAAAATCAAGAAACCAGGTAACTTATTATATATTTATACTCAAACAGTTCGTTGTTCCTCCTTTCTTTATCGATTCGTCCTAATTTTCCACGATTGCTAGAGCTATTGGCAAGAATGCATAAAAGAGCAGTAGCAAGAATGTGCCACTCAGCGGCCGGCCGAGTGTCGATGCGCTGCACCATAACTACCGGAGGGAGGGGTCGCGAATTTCCCGACTCGGCCGGCCGCTGAGTGGCACATTCTTGCTACTCTTTTATGCATTTCTGCTATGCTATTGGGCAGAACATGCTGACCTGGCACTCACAGCTTAAAGGGCACTGGAATTGCGGAATTATTTATAAATCATGTCTAAATCTTCGACAAAAAAGGCAAAATCTAAAGGCAATCAGTGTTGCCAGGTCTGCAGACCAAAAAACCCCTGAATCAGAGAAAAAATTCCCCCAGAAACCCCCAGAATTTTCAAAATACCCCCAGAAATCCCCCCAGATTTAAAATGTACTTTTAGAGCCGATGGAAGCTGAATTTCACATTGCAGCATAAGATAGAGACAGAAAGAATGAAATTTATTACATGTACAACTAAATTGTAAATTGTAATTCTCCAACAAATCACTCAATTACGATCAGAACAGGCATCAGACAGCAAGAAAACTACTGAATTATGATTAAATTTTCTAAAATTTTGTTTCAAGTTATGACACGGTTTTAGTTTATTCACGTTGATTCTAATCATGGGCGACTAAATAGTCGTCCATGTTCTACTATACATTTTTATAATGCCGCGTAGGTACAAATCCACTAAATATTTCTAATTTTTTCAATTTCTACAAATTTCTAAAAAAATTTCTACATTTGAGATTTTGAAAGCTCCTCATAAAAGTTCTTCAGAATAAAGCCTGTCGAATCTCGATTTTTTTGGTCGACAGACGGATGACATTACATTTTTTCAGACAAATGCGTTGAACATTGATTAAGCACTGGTAAAAAATATCATCCCATCATTAGTATGAAGCAGAAAATTCTCAGAAATCCCCAGACCCCCAAAAAATCCCCTAAATTTTAGCAAATTCCCCCAAAAAACCCCCAACCCCCAAAATATTTAGAATTACCCCCAGATTTGTACCCCCAACCCCCAGATGAAATTTTCACCCCCAAATGGTGACAAAATACCCCCAGATTTGGGGGTAAAACCCCCAACTTGGCAACCCTGAAGGCAATTCGGTTTCTTCTAGGGTAATATGGATTCGGATCCCCGGACCCCCGGACCCCCACCGAATTCGGACCCCCAGCCTGGTACGGAAAAATGGTTCTTAAGATTCGGAACCCCACCTAGGCCGTAGTTTAAAATTCACGAAATTTTATTTGGAAAATTATGGGGCACATTTGGACACCTCGGTACGCGGACCATTCCCCCCATCCACCGAGCACCCTAACTTTAGGCTTCAGTTTCAATTCAAGCTGCAATTCAAGTTTCTTCCGGTACCAATTTTCACTTTATTTCTTCTATTTTAGTGTATGATCTCTGCTGTTCTTCCGGTACCAATTTTCACTTTATTTCTCCTATTTTGGTGTATGATCTCTTCTGATCTTCCGGTACCGATTTTCACTTTACTTCTTCTATTTTAGTGTATGATCTGTGCTAGTGCGTCTGGTCGCAAATTCTCTCTGGTAGATTGGAGTACTGACGCAACTCTGTTCGGGCACTTTATACTTGATTCGATATTGCCGTATGGTGTGATTACATATTTCCTTGTGTAGCGTAAGTACGATAAATCTTTTTAAACACTTCGTTATTATTGGTCTACCTACATGCGCGCGTACTACTGTTTCTAAGTAAATTAATTTGAAATATAATTTAATTATAATTTACTTGTATTAGTAAATTTCTAAAAAAATTAATTGAAATTATACTTATAATTTACTTAAGGCAAAAATTCACTTTTAATATAATTCAAACTACAGGGTGTCTCAAAAAAAATGATCACATTTCTTTTTACTGCCATTTCCGTAAATTTTGACCAAATAGGCTGAAATTTGGACCATAGGTGCCAAAAGTCGGGCAATTTTATGTGTTAAAGTTTGGTGCACTAGGCTTGACTCAATCCCGAGAAATTTCAAAAAAAGTGAAATTTGGTAATTTCAATAGTGAAAGGCGGTCACCGAAAAATGGAAACATTTCCTTTTCCTATATCTTTTCTAATTTTTGACGGAATTGGATGAAATTTGGAGTGTAAACGCAGAAGTTCAGGGTAATTCGTGTGTAAAAAGTTGACGCATGAACTCCAACGCTATCGTTAGAGTTTAGGCGATAATGTAATGCAACGTTTTTTCGGTGACCGACTTTTGGTATTGAAATTACCAAATTTCACTTTTTTTGAAATTTCTCGAGAATTGGTCAAGCCTAGTGCACCAAATTTTAACACATAAAATTGCCCGAGTTTGGGCACCTATGGTCCACATTTCAGCCTATTTGGTCAAAATTTGCGGAAATGGCAGTGAAAAGAAATGTGATCATTTTTTCGGTGACCGGCTTTCACCATTGATTTAACAAATTTCACTTTTTTTGAAATTTCTCGGGAATGAGTCAAGCCTAGTGCACCAAACTTCAACACATAAAATTGCCCGAGTTTTGGCACCTATGGTCCAAATTTCAGCCTATTTGGTCAAAATTTGCGGAAATGGCAGTAAAAAGAAATGTGATCATTTTTTTTGAGACACCCTGTATAATTTACATGTATTAGTAAATTTCTAAAAGTATAATTAAAATCATAATTATAATTT